>CABFWO010005579.1:0-45791 GCA_902155825.1 Timema genevievae | reverse complement strand
CTCCCACTGAGCCACATCTCTATATTCACTATCATCACATCATCTCATTACGGGTACGACGTGTAGACAACCTCCAAGGGGCAATGCTCTGTCCCACTAGAGCGGCTAATAGTCTACATACAGGGGACAGAACTGAGGTTCATGTATCTCTCGGTCATAATATATGTCATACGATAAAACAAAAACTTTGAGAAATATTTGTCCAAAGTGCTACTCTCACAATATATTGGGACTGGTAGATGACGGGGAGGTCGGGGTTCGAATCTCCGGCTGTGTGTTATGAGGTTTTATTATTCCTAAGGGGTTTTACCAATCTTACTCCACGCAAATGCGAGTTCACTTCCTCTAAAATGCAACCTTCCTCACCCCTAACACCTCCGATTTATTGATAAATATGCGTACAGTCTGAACGTGTAGTAAGACGCGGTCACAAAAAAAATTAATCAATAGTCCACGTTCGATTCTACAAAGTGAAACTATTGTATTTATTTAACGCGCATTTTCTGATCTAGTTAATGCACACGATTTACGAACTAACTTAATTCCAGAACATACATCACACTTTATCACTCTAAAAGGAGTAGCCCCAATTTCGACAAACACACTATCTTAGGTCATTCTGGAATCGAACCCGGCACTCTAAAAGTAAAATAACGTGGACACACAGACGTACTACTATCAAAAATTGTTATAGTTAATGAATATTCCAGCCCGACACCTTAACTGGGTCGGTAGCGTTTGTGCCTATTGATCTAAAGGTCCCGGGTTCGATATCTGTCATAGGTGGAAAAATTATCATATGTTGAAATGTGGGTTTCCCCCTTTCATAATGATGAATTAACGTACGGGGGGCTGGCTGTTGTTTCTGTTCTATATTTAAGATAGTTTGTAAGTTGTGAGATGATATAATCAGTCGGTTCAGAAAATTTAAGTTAAATACCTCACATAAAAAATGTATATATTAGTGTGGAGTGTTTAAACACCGTTTGGGTTGTACGCTTATATAATAAATACTCCAATAGTTTTAGGGAGGGGAAGGTCATATTTAAAGAAAGTGTACCCACGTTTGTGGAGAGAGAGAGAGGGTGAAAAGCCGTTTAGGAAAAACCACCCCCAGTACACCCGAACGAGATCTGAACCTCGATCTCCCCGTCATCGGCAGTCTAGTCGATTGCGAGAGTATCACCTTAGACCATGTGGCCACCGAAGCGGGTTGGTGGGAAGTTTCGTGCCCATTTAATCCTGAACTTCCCCCGGAGTGTGTACGTGGCCCCCAGTTTGAGAGACATTGGTCTGTAGTGACCTTGTGAACACAACACCGTGAAATGGGGCCGGTATATTCCCGGACAACAGATGGGTGATGGGTGACAGTATCTAGTGAGGGGGGGGGATGCCAAACAACAGCAGCAGACTCGCCTTTACAACACTAGTCAGCACGCACAGCCATCAGGAAAACAAGTCACTGTCGAACTGAGCTTTAAACAACGTCCACCCCTCGCTCGTACTCAACAACTACCAACATAACATTGTAAATTACCTAAACAAATAATTGTTTGCGTTCTCTACGTCTTCTTATTTTTGTTGGGTTTTTTTTCTATCACTGCGTCTTACTACCCGTTCGGATTGTACGCTTATGTACTAATTACGATATTGTGTTAGCCATTATGAGAAAAGTAAAATTTAAATTAAATAAACCTGAACTTGCATGGAGAGAGGGAGGGTGAACCAAACCATCAAGGAGGAAAATACCCCTAGTACTCCTGACCAGGATCAAAACTTTGACGATGTACCTGACAGATAATCCGCGTGCCCATCGTATTTGGTTATTAGGCATTCAAAATGACTCCCGGTGCCTGGAATCAAACCAAGGACTTTTTGACTTAGAGCACTTAAAGTTCTTAACCATTTAGATGAATCAAGATTTATTTAAGAAAGTCTATGATGATCGTGTGAGATCGTCAGCTACTCAGAGATGTTAGAAACAGTCTGATGATCGTGTGATATCGTCAGCCACTCAGAGCTGTTAGAAACAGTCTATGATGATCGTGTGATATCGTCAGCTACTCAGAGATGTTAGAAACAGTCTATGATGATCGTGTGATATCGTCAGCTACTCAGAGCTGTTAGAAACAGTCTATGATGATCGTGTGAGACCGTCAGCTACTCAGAGTTGTTAGAAACAGTCTATGATGATCGTGTGATATCGTCAGCTACTCAGAGCTGTTAGAAACAGTCTATGATGATCGTGTGAGATCGTCAGCTAATCAGAGATATCAGCTGGAATGAACCAGGATAGATCAGAAACAAAGTATGGCCACGCTAAGCCAAAGTTAGCTGGTTCGACTCCCGTATCTGTACACCAATTTTAAATACTTATTTGAACTCAAGTTATATTTTATTCTGAAAATTGAAAAATGACATCTAAACAGTGGACGATTCCTAGATAGCTCAGTGGTTAGAGCATTGGCGTACTAAGCCAAAGGTCCCGGGTTCGATTCCCAAGTCCAGGTATCATTTTTAAATTTTCAGATGCGGCAAGATCCTTACTAAAGCATCTATAATAGCTTTGGCTATTTGATTCTTCTGTGTTATATTTGTTTAAACGTGTCCTGTGCCTGCCCCAGAACTACCAACCTGAGCGAGACAAGGATGACACATGAAGTCATCTGTCAGATAGTAATGATGGGTCTGATGGTTATCAAAGTGGCGTGCTAACACACACTACCCTGACACATGCTTCCATCGCACACACGCACTATTCACCCTCTAAACCTACACACATGATCATTATAACTAGCCGTGGTGGAGAGTACTGAGGTGAGGGTTAGGATACTGGCTGACTGAGGGTCTCCGGGGGATTACTGTGGCAATACTGGCTGACTGAGGGTCTCCAGGAGATTACTGTTGGAATACTGGCTGACTGAGGGTCTCCGGGGGATTACTGTGGCAATACTGGCTGACTGAGGGTGTCCAGGAGATAACTGTTGGAATACTGGCTGACTGAGGGTGTCCGGGGGATTACTGTTGGAATACTGGCTGACTGAGTCTCCAGGGGATTACTGTGGCAATACTGGCTGACTGAGGGTGTCAAGGAGATAACTGTTGGAATACTGGTCTGACTGAGGGTGTCCAGGAGATAACTGTTGGAATACTGGCTGACTGAGGGTGTCCAGGAGATAACTGTTGGAATACTGGCTGACTAAGGGTGTCCGGGGGATTACTGTTGGAATACTGGCTGACTGAAGGTCTCCAGGGGATAATTGTTGCAATACCGACTAAGGCCTACAATGAAGTGCTACCAGCCAGGTTTGTGTTTTTGTGTCACCTGGGACATCTCGTAGTACCCCCTACCACTCAGCTACAAGATGGAGGAATCGCAAGGCTTCCTGGCCATTCAGCTACAAGGTGGATGAATTGCAAGGCTCCTTGGCCACTCAGCTACAAGGTGGATGAATTGCAAGGCTCCCTGGCCACTCAGCTACAAGGTGGATGAATTGCAAGGCTCCCTGGCCACTCAGCTACAAGGTGGAGGAATTGCAAGGCTCCCTGGTCACTCAGCTACAAGGTGGAGGAATTGCAAGGCTCCCTGGCCACTTAGCTACAAGGTGGAGGAATTGCAAGGCTCCCTGGCCACTCAGCTACAAGGTGGAGGAATTGCAAGGCTCCCTGGCCACTCAGCTACAAGGTGGATGAATTGCAAGACTCCCTGGCCACTCAGCTACAAGGTGGATGAATTGCAAGGCTCCCTGGCCACTCAGCTACAAGGTGTGGAGGAATTGCAATTCTATGTTGGACAGGCCTTGTATACAGACCCAACCCTCGGTTGCCATGGCAACAGGACCATCTTCCCCTGGGTCTAGACTTCCATCTTCATTCTCTGCGGCTCTACGACAAGCGTTACCGCGTGCAACACCGACACAAGGAGCGCTAGCATCGCGTCCAGAGTCGCAATATTGAGCCCGGGTTCTGACCTGACAGGCTATTGTTTCCTTTCCTCTTTACAGGCAAATACTGGTGCATTTTTATCGAAAATTACTGTCCTTTCTCTCATATCCTCATGTTATCCATATTACCTATATTGGGGATAACCACATTTACAATAAAATAACCCGCTTCAGTGGTCATGTGGTCTAAGGCGTCACTCTCGAAATGGACGGGAATGCCATTGATGGGGAGATTGGTATTAGAATCTCGGTAGGGTGTACCAAGGATATTTTTCCCTAGATGTTTTCCCCGCCATCCCTGAACGAAAATTTGGGTACACCTCTTTTAAGATTCTACCTTCCTCATTCCTCAACACATTAGTGTAATAAAATATTCTTTAATAGATATTTTGAGTTCACACGCCGAGCTATTGCCTATTGGTATTTAATATTTCCTGATAACAATTAGACATTCTACATTCTACATTCCAGCGTTCCGGCGGGTGGTCTTAGGTCCTTCTCTAGCTGGATATTTTACTAGCGCAATATTATAGCTTCTCTAGTTTCCATCTTTAGTTCTCCTCCGCCCCATTTGACTATTACTATCAAGCGCCCGGCAACAGTAGTGATAACGGTAGTCCAGGGTGGCGCCACTAAAACCACAGCGAGCAGTGCACGAACTAGCTGGGACAACATGGCCGCCGACACAGTTAATTTAATTCTGCTTTCATTTTATGGTCTTGAAAACTTCCTTAATGACGCACTAACGAAAAGCAGCTTCGTGTAATCGTCTAATAAAACTACAAATTAATATAAAGAGTACCTATTCTAAAAGTTAACATTGCCAGGATGTTTAGTTCAATGTTGTTATTTTATGGTCGCTTTCTGATTATTTATATGCCTTTAACACCTTCCGATAATAGAATATGTCTCACACGTCGCAGAAAAATGAGTCAGTCGTGATTTAAAACAACAAACCTAATTTATTTGTATTTAAAATATGTTAAATACTAGGAATTATCAGTCTATATTCAATTTTAAAAGTATAAATTAATATTAAATAAATAATAACATTACTAAAGGCTTAACTGAAAACGTTTGGTAGGTACTAATATATTCTGATGCATTTATTTATTTATTTATTTACATGCTATATGATATTCAGATTAAAAAATAGCGTTCTTTCCAATTTACTCAAGCTGATTTTAATCCTAAGAATTTATATAATAGGCTTATATTAATGTTAGTTAAGCAAGTAAAACTAAAAGTTAATTTATTTTGTCTTTATTGTTTTACGCTCAAGAATGTACCTAATTTTTATGTTTATTAATAAATGGGAGAACTATTATTTTATTCGCCGTTCGGTAGAAATAAGATAATTCTTCGTTCACTTTCTTTCCAGGTATTTACGATGACGTATTATAGACGTGTTGATATTATTACCTAGCACTCCTCGCGGCCGGAAGTATTAACTTGGTTTTATTTCTTAACATCATGCTCATTTACGGCGTGCTGTTTATCTATCTATTGAACCAACATTGTTATACTTCTACATTCAAACGCATAACACCAAAATATTATTATTCATGAAATAAAAAATCTTATTTTGATCTAATTGCTTGCATCGGACTGCATTCTGCAACTATCACTTTCTAATGTTACCAATTATACACAGTGTATAATTGGTAAAATTAGAAATAATATAATACACTTGCCTTACTACCTGTGCGCGGGAGGGGGGCAACCACAAGAATATCAGTATTCAATTATTTTTTTGTAACTTGTAAATCTACCATGTTTGTGGTAACTGTTTGTAAAGGAATAGTATGCAAAGAGGTGGGCTGATTAATTTTTTTCTATGTCATATTTTGGAAAATTTAATAATTTTTACCATCTATACACACAAAAACGAAAACAAATTTCCAATTAAAGCAAAATTAATATTGTAAAATAATTTTATATAGGCCTAATCAAAAAACCACCTTAGTTAGAGAAAAATACTTATAACTGTAAATCTTTAAAAGAATGGCCTAAAATTGCACCAAAAGTTCAGTATTTTTTTAAAATCTGTAATAGTTGATATTTTTATTACTATACACTATCCCAACTGAACTAAACCTAACCTTGCAGATATGAGCAACGTATTTTTAACGAAATTCCGCGATCCTGAAATATCTTGCATTAAAATACAGTCTTTTAATTTAAACTATTTACAATTTATTTTAAAATATACATTTTGTTAACTTGGAAATTTGCTTTTGTTGTGCATTTGTAAGGTAAAAACAATATTATTTGTGATAATACGACATTGAAAAACTAAATAATCCACCTTATTTGCGTAATATTTGCGTTTGTAGCTCTTAATATATGCATTGTTAGGAACCTTTGAGCACATTCTTATGTGGGGTAATAAATATGCCTCATATGAAACATATATATGATAGAAACCTGTAACATATTGAGTGATATGGTTTTGTGGGGTTACCTGACCCCCTCTTCACTAAAGGTATAATCATTGTATTTTTACCCGCTTAAATGACCGAATGGTCTAAGGCGTTGCTCTCGTGTTAGACTGGTCTGTTGATTACAAGGAGATCAGGGTTTGAATCCCGGTCATGTCTATTGAGGTTGGGTTTCTCACTCTCTTTCCATACAAACGTTGGTAGACTATGTCTAAAATGGTTCCTTCCTCCTCCCTACCCTCTTAGAGTGTTATCATATATGTGTACAACCTGAACAGATAGTAAGACAAGGTGATAAAAATAATGTGTTTTTGTACTCTGCCACAATGTTAGGCTTATTGGAGCCATACAAAATTAATATATATATCTTATCACCTTGTCTTACTACCGGTTCAGGTTATACAGATATATGATAGTTATTATAATGGGGCAGGGAAGAGGAAGGAACCATTTTAAAGGTAACCGGAAGGAGAGTGGGAAAATATTCAGAAAAAATCACCTTAATAGATTCAACCAGTATTCAAACCTTGATCTTCAGCAGGTCAGTCCATCACAAGCGTGACGGCCTAGACCATTCGGCCACTGAAGCAGGTCTTTTATAAATTATTATTGTTAGTTTATATGAATTGATTGTTAATAATATCTATCCAGATCATATGACTTGAAGTATGGACACATGAATGTAGATATAATAACGTATATAGCTGTCTTCCTATGAAAATCAGGCTGTATTGATCCTAATAAAGACTTTATATTTGTTCATTTAAAATGTGAATAAGGCTAACTTAATTCCATATTAGGGTTACTTATAGATTACAAGACAAAAACTAATATATTAAATCAAGGCCGTAGCCAGCCAATAATTTCAGGGGGGGTTTGGTGAGCACATCCCCCAATTGATGGAGGCTAGAAAAAAATTCTAAATAAAAAACTGTTATAGAAGCTATCTGAAGTGTTTTTTATGGCAACACTACCCCCAACTATCGGAGGCTAAGACAAATTCTAATTATTAAACAGATCTTCGAAGCTCTCTTAAGTGCTTTTTTATTGGTAACATAACCCCCTAAATGCCAGAGGCTAGGAAAATTCTATATATTTAAACACCTATAGATGCTCTCTAAACATTTATTTTATAGTAGCATAGCTGTTGAAGTTAAGGAAAAATTATAAATATTAAACACCTCTAGAAGCTCTCTGAAGTGCTTTTTATGTTAACACAGCCCCCTAATTTGTACTTGTTACCTTAATTTTGATATTGTTTGAACCATAAATAAAGCCATATATATTTTGTTCATAAAATTTCGGGGGGGGGGGTTGAACCCCGAAACCCCCCCGACTACGGCCTTGTATTAAATTAAATACATTGAAAAACGTGTATAACTAGGTCTACACTGAGGTAGCAAGTGATAATTTAATTATGTTTGAGATTCTAAATCTTCTTTGTTATTCTTTTATTTAATTTTATTATTTATTACTCCTTAGGTCTACCAAATAAATATGGATATTATTTAAAAATAATTCCAAACCTCACTAATTGTTCATATTTGTTGATTTAAAGTTGGTACAGACTTCCTCTTCTTTGTGACTCGTGTCTACCGAGGAAATAAATACAGCTTCGGATAGACATCTCATATTTAATCGTTTGTATTTCATATTTTTGTATTAGGTAGCCTATTATGTGATCAACATTCTTTAATTTATTATTGTTATTGTAATCATCATCTTCATTATTATCATCATAATCATTAATAATATAATTATTATCATCATCATTATTATTATTATCATTATCATCATTATTATAAGTATTATTATTATTATTATTATTATTATTATTATTATTATTATTATTATTATTATTATTGCTAAACTTCCCGGTATATTCAAAAGGCACATTCGAGTTTAAATATACCTCAGATGCTGTTGAAAATATTATAAGAACTCGGATGGGAAAAAAGGGACAACACAAAATTATGTTACACCCACAGTTGGGCCTAAACGGCATTAACCAGATATGTATCGTAATGTTGGTAGTAGTGAGTAACGACAACAGTTGCCCGATTGTCATGTTGGCAGACTTGAACAGTAATGACAGTTACGGGACGGTGGTGAACCTGGGCATGGAGCAGGACGGGTCGTCTCCACACAGCGGGGGTTCCAGGCCCCCTCACTTCCTTCATGGGGGCCCCAACACTGCCCCCCTACCTGTCTTCGAGCCACTCGCCCACTCCGCCCCACCCCTCCATGGGTCCAGCCTTCCCTTACAGCGGCGAGGGTCTGGCGGTCTACACAACTCTTGGTGAGCGTTACGACAAGTGATCAGATGAGTTCAAGAGTGCTAAGACAGGGATAATATGTTGTCAGTTTAAATTCCGAACATTCCAGGTAAAACTAGTACGGAATGTTATAACATTGGATTAGGCATAGTTAGAATATTAGAAGCAAGTTTGTAATAATTGAATTGATAAATTAAATGGGTTAGTTATTAAAAGGAATCATTAAAATAATGGAAGCAAGTTTGGAATAATTTGATTGATAAATTAAATGGGTTAGTTATCAAAAGGAATCATTAAAATAATGGAAGCCAGTTTGGAATAATTGAATTGATTAATTAGATGGGTTAGCTATTAAAAGGAATCATTAAAATAATGGAAGCAAGTTTGGAATAATTTGATTGATAAATTAAATGGGTTAGTTATAAAAAGGAATCATTAAAATAATGGAAGCCAGTTTGGAATAATTGAATTGATAAATTAAATGGGTTAGTTATCAAAAGGAATCATTAAATTAATGAAAACAAGTTTGGAATAATTTAATCGATATATTAAATGGGTTAGTTATCAAAAGGAATCATTAAAATAATGGAATCAAGTTTGGAATAATTGAATTGATTAATTAGATGAGTTAGTTATCTAAAGGAATCATTAAAATAATGGAAGCAAGTTTGGAATAATGGAATTGATAAATTAAATGGGTTGGTTATCAAAAGGAATCATTAAAATAATGGAATCAAGTTTGGAATAATTGAATTGATAAATTAAATGGGTGCATTATTAAAAGGAATCATTTAAATTTTATGTCCATTCCAAGGTGATACAACAAGGAAAGATTAAGCGAAACTATATTAATAAAATATGTTGGTATATTAAAATATATATATATATATATATATATATTAGCCCATGGGTCAGCAACTGGTTGATCTAGCGGCAACTTTCAGTCGACTGATTGCGTAAAGAAAACTATATCGTCCTTAAAGGACGATCTTTGAGTCTTCTAATCTTGCGAATGTTATCAAGTACTTTCAAATAACATTCGAGTGACAAAAATTACCTTGACTGGTCGTAATTGTTAATGTTAGAAGAAAACTCGCATAAGTACCTGGCTTTGCTCGTGTAACGACACAATGGATTGTGTTATTATCCCTAGCGATGCTTTTATTTGCTTCAAATAGACTTAAAAGAAAATCTCTTCATTTTATTTCTTCCTACCCAGTTTTTAACTGCAGTAATTAAAAAAAAATCTAATCTAGATTTTAAAATTCCAGCTTTGAGGTGCCCATGTTCGGGCACAGTGTCTACTAATTTTCAAATGTCAGCCACCGCCATACAGTAGATGTCTCTCAATGCTCATGACAGACAAATTCTTCATTTTATCAATTTAGATAGAAGATTGAAATAGTTCAATATGAAAATATACATTTTATTTATTCTATATTTTTCTCTTTAAGTATTGGAGGAAGGTTGATTTTAAGAAATAATTATAAAAGACAAAGCAAACAGTAGAGGAGAAAAACGATGGATGAGAGAGAGCAGGACTTTGATAAGTTTATAGGTCAATTGGGGCCCAAAAATCTTGTCGACCCCTGTATTAGCACAACATATTTTAGGCTGGATCAAACTGACTACTTTTTTTTTATTTCAGGTATCTAACGTTCACTGAACCGACTGATTATATCAGCAACATGACTTATAAACTAGATGAAATATAGAACAGACACAACACCCAGCCCTCCAACCGTTAATTTATCTCTTGTGACAAGGGCAAACTCACATTTCACCAACGATACATATTTCGTCCATGCCGGGAATTGAACCTGGGACCCTTCACTCAGTATTCAGACACGCTACCCACTGAAATAAGTTATGGCATGATTCAGGTTATTATTGTTGTCACCATCACCATATCACCATATCGCCGACCTGGATGGTCTTGGCGTAAAGTGCTCCCACTAGGAACCCGATGTTTCTGGGGTCAACATATTTTTTCTTGAGAGATAAAAATCCGTAGCACAACTTCCTTTGGAGGGGAAGTAAAACCGTCGATTGTGGAGAACCCAGGAAGATATATGAGAATACAATATGCAGCAAAATTTGTAGGTCCTTTTGCTCTTGCTCATAGAAATTCTCGTGTGTTGATATAATCAGTTGGTTCAGAAAGTGCACTTTAAATATCTCCAATAAATAAACTATCATAATATTAAAATTCTCAAGATGGTTAACTTAAAATAATAACTTTGATAGTTAATATTTTCTCAAATAATTATATAGAAAGGTCAGGACCCTGTCATCCATCGCAGTAGTCCTATTTGTTGTATCTATGTGTAGGCCAAGGGCCCCCGCCGGGCCACCTGCCTCCCGGCCATCATGGTCTCACCAGCGGCCCGGCCTCAGACCTCAGCAACAGCAGTAGCGCCCACGGCTACCCAGACTTCCCTCCGAGCCCCGACTCCTGGCTGGGCGAGGTGTCCGCTTCAGGGCCTCCGGTCCCAGGGCCCCAATACTGACATCCACTGGGACAAGACTTGAGGGCCCCCAGCTCGTGAAGACTCCCGGGGTGCATTCTCTGGAGTCGCAAGTAACTGCGGCGGTCGTCTTCTAGGGGCGGACTGATCGTGTGCTCTTGAGTCGAGTCAAACAGCGTCATGAGATGGTTGAAATGATTGTTTTCAGGGTTGTGATCCCGGAGGATAATCTCTGCTCTTACCAAGGTTAAAACGCATGGGTGGAGGAAATCACAAAGAATAAATTGCAAAGTGAAAACTATTATTTTAACATGAGAAAATATCGTGCATTGTATTCCTTAATGAGTGCTATAACAAAGTCATTTCATTATTAGTGATCTGAGGAAATACTATAAATGTACTCTTTGTTTGGACTGAAAGGTAGCAGCCTTACCTTGACTGATTACACTATGACCCTATCTTATAAGCTACACCATAGTGTAACCCATCAAGGTAAGCTTGCTACTGTTCAAGGTGAATGAAGAGTGCAGCACAAAGGCTACAGGTGTTTCATAAATATCACAGTTTCACATCAAATTTAAAAAAATGTATTTCAATGGTTTTCACCAAAATATTTCACATCCCTTTAATTGGAGTCTTAATCATGAAACTAAATTTCAATAAAGGGCCAAAGAAATCGTGAGGCGCTAAGTTCACAGATTTGCAAGGGATTATGGGTCCAAATATTTATGACAATGATTTTTTTTTCAAGCGCGGATTTGGGACCCAAACGTAGACTAAATTTATGTTAATTACAGCGCTATTATGTACAAAGGGCGTAGCCAAATAATGTTTGAAGCAAACTGGATGTAGTTCCAATCAGAAATGTGATGGTCTTAAATTTTGATCACATATGAGCGTGAGAAAATTAATGGTGCGTATTAATTAATCATGATTAAAGCTATACCAATAAAACAATACTAGTCAAAACATGTAAACCAAGTAAATTAAAATTAATGTTAACAAAACTATTCCTGCTGTTCCAAGAAACATTTTTATACGCAAGGTAATGTAATTACAAAATGAACAATGTTTAAAAAAAATCTAATTAGAATACCAATGTTTTTAATTAGAAGAGATCAAATTATTCCTGATAATTACGATACCAGCCAAAATGTGAAAATTAAGCACTCTTAACTGCAGTTTTCTAACTTAATCATATCAAATTTAAATAATAAATAAACATCTAAAACAAGCTTCAGAAAATGTACCATATAACTTTCAACAAAACTCTTATTATTGTTGCATTAAAATAAACACATCTTTGATGGATGTATTTATAAGGAACATTCCATTACAATCCAGTATTGTTTGTGTGTAGTGGGGCAAACATTTCATATTCATTTTAGATAAGAATACATTTAAAATCACTTCATTTTACAGCGTTGCCAAACGGAATTTTTCAAAAATTCATCTGAATTTGTAATATATTTTATAATATACTCTAATGTGAATATGATCGTTGTGATGTAGACGATGTAAAACTTCCTTTGAAGGACTTTAGTTCAAATCCAAGGGGAGGTAAATGGTCATCCATAACCCACTTAACGCTGTTGAGAAGGGTGNGGGCAAAGCTAGAGGTGATCTATGTCCTCTTTTTTTTACATCCATTATTGTTTCCAGCCTGTGGACTGGGTCAGTTTTTTATTCAAGCCATATATTTTCCATTGCCGGCTAGCTGGGCCTATCGTAGCCTCATAGGCTTTATAATTTATCTTAAAACTAGGACAGGCTCAAAATCCAGTCCCCGGCCGTCAATTTATCAATGTGAAAGGGTAAACCCACATTTCATCAATGATAAATTTTTCGGCCATGCCGGGAATCGAACCCGGGATCCTTAGCTCAGTAGACAGACAGGCTACCGACTAGGCTAGGATGTCGGATTGAGCTGTGTCTACTTGTTATATGGGTGGAGGTCATAAAAAAAAAAGGTAAGATAAAAGCGTTACATGATTTATGGATGACTCTCGATATGTTTTCCTTCCCAATGTACAAAAAACACATAATTTACAGGGGCCAGAGCTAACTTTAACTAGTTTGTGTTTGTTTCTTAGTTGCCAGAAGAGACACTAGTTAGCGCTCGGGAGGCTGGGAGCAGTGTTGCCAAGTCTATAGTCTCTAGCGATAGTACATGGACCTAAAATGGATATTATTTTGACCGGTAGGATTGGCCTACTACTTTCTGACATTATATTGATAAGCCCCACGATTTTCATAAAAAAATAATAATTAATGTAAAATTTGTTACTAGATAGCAGGGCCACAGGATATTACTTTTAGAAGATATCATAAAATTGGATTGTACACGTGTTGAAATTATATCAAAAGTAGTATCCAGATCGTACAGTTGGCAACACTGGCTGGGAGTTTTTAGCAGACGACACTATCGACACTATCGTTATCATAGGCCTACTCCAAGGAACTGGACCCCTCTATTCTGGTTGGCTAAGAGTCGGCCAAGGCGTTAGTCTTAGCTCCCGGCAATTTGTTTATTACTGTGATGGCATCATAAGAACCACCCGTTATGAATTAAGTTTAATAAACAAACCGCTACCAACACAAATTAACACCCTTTCAGATATCTCATAAATAGTGGCAACACTGCTCAATCGGGTTGCACGGTCAATTTAAAGGGTTAAGATACAACATCTCGGTAGAAAAAAATTGTTTGGTTTGATTTCAATCTGTGAAAAAAAAAAGTTATGATACAAATTATCTTGGCTTCTTTGTTAAAGGAATTGTTTAACATTTAAAAATAAAGGCCACTCAATATGTCTATGACTATTAAAACGAAGCTATTACTGTTATAAATTTAGTCAAGGGAGTAATTAAGAGAAGCAGGCATAATAATGGTGACACAGTAATTATTGGACTACAACACTTATTTGTTTGCTAATATAAATAATATGAAACAGCCGATAATTCTATGTGTGGATTGTGCAATGGGATAACTTAATTATATTTTTATTTGTTTTATCGAATAATTTTAAACAAATATAGAAATTGTTTTCTGAAGATAATTATTTCAATTATTGGTATTAAATAAAAGTATGATTAATCCACAAAATAACATTTTATTTAATAAGAAACTTATTAATGGTAAATTGGAATAATGCTTTATACCTTCTTTCAATTCCACTTAGTATCAAAAGTGAACACTCTGTTACTATATAGTGAAATCTCTCAATAGCAGACATCTTCAGGGATCAAAAAGATGTTTGTTACTAAGCAAGAAGTGTCTGCTATTTGGAAAAATAGTTTAATTTATTTTTTAAACATAATGTTAAAACTCAGTTTAATACAAACCCATTTACTGTGGATTTTAACTACAACAATAATTTAATTATTGTGCTGTGCAGTATTGGATGCAGGAGTAGATGCACATTGTACTCATATATAACGTACTGTACAGATGGCATAATACAGAGTACACTGCTCAAATAAAATGAAATGTTAACAGTAGCCCTTCTGTATCAGCTGAAACAGGATTAGGAGTGAAGTCATCTGGGAAAGAGTAGGGGTACAGGGAGTACATGAGATAGTAGAGAGATGGGAGGAGCAGATAACAGAAAGTGTGCAAGTGAGAGGATAAGAATGGTGGAGGTATTTTACTAAACTGACCCGGCCACAGGTTGGAAACAGTTGATGATGATGATGATGCCTTCTCTACTGTATATGTACGCACGCTCACAGACTAAACTGCCGTGACAACCCTTGCTATAGCTCGGAGGTACAATCTTTAAGTGCCATAGTCAATATTACATCGGGTATTTTAGAAACTTTCAGTCAAGGTGGAAAGTAGAACAATTCACAATTCACACATTCCTGACATTCCTACAGTAAAATACTGCATGCAGACTGCTGTTTTCAATTTTTGGTCGGTATTTAGAGATTGTTATACATATCTAACAGTGTCTGTTAGTGTCTGTTATTGTGCGGTTGTTTCACTGTAGGCGCTCAAGTTATTTTGCTGGGGAAATTTAAACTATCCGCCATAAATAAGAATCCGCTATTGAGAGATTACACTGTATGGATAAAATAACTAAAAACTGCAAGTTTATTAAAAAAATATTGTTCACCTGAGGTATGTTCATGAAGTCTTCTCAATATTTACAATCAATTCTGTCCCAGATTCATTACTGTGAACTTAGATAAAAATAATTAAATAGCTAAAATGAACCTTTAAATTTATATAATACATTCTATTGTTGAAATAGATTTTTAAAAGAAAAATGTTGTCAAGATCTGTGTGGAATTATCAATTTGGTCCAAGTGGTAAAGATTTCTTGGAACACAAAATGTGATAAAGAAGAGACTTTGCGTGGGGCCGTGTGAAAATGGACAAAGTGTCGTCACGCAACAATAATATACATTGTTTCCACTTCTTGTTTCTGTTGTATGTTTCTCCTTGATAATATTGTGAGTTTTCATTGAAGTGTCGTCAATAAGTTTATCAGTATGAAATGGTCGTGAAATCGGTGGTTTGAAACAAAAAAAATATTAAATAATAATAATAATAATATGGTTGTTTTCAACTAGTTTATATTTATTTTATTTATAATATGGTCACACCGACTTCTAAATTTACACCCACAGGAAAACCAAAATACAACTAATTTGCACGACGTGAGAAACGAACATTTCATTACATTAAGTTTATATTTTAAATATTAAAATATTTAATTCAATATAAAATGTTTAACAATGAGGGGTTCTGAAGGCTAAATTATTTTATGATACATGGAAATAGATCCAAATTAGCGCTGTGTGGAGCTCCGAAAAAAATATCAGCTTTGACTTTGCTTCGAAAAAAATAAAACTCTGGCCTAAAATACTCAACTTATGTTCAGCTACATCCGTTCTGAGTTGTTGTGTTCATTAAAAACTAATGTAATATTCATATTAAAATAACATAATTGTAAATTGTGTAATAGCTTGATATATCTGAAGAATTGGATCGAATCCACTATTTTACGAATCTCAAATTCTAATCTCTAATTTATCTTTGAACCTCAAATCCTAATCTCTAATTTACCTTCAAATCTCAAATCCTAATTTACCTTCGAATCTTAAATCCAAATCCTAGAAAAAATTATGAACCTCAGAGAAAATATAAATAAATATACCAATGAAATAATATAAAATACAAATAGTAACTAAATGTTAACATTCATTCTTAGAATCTATTCATTATAACATTCATGCATTCAGTTGTGTTAAATTGCTGGTCTAGGGCCTGCTATAATTATAATTGGTCCTGAGCTACCAATTAAACAGTAGTAGAGCTCTAAAACCAATTTCACTTGAAATAAAATTATTTTTTTTAAGATTTAAGTCTTGAATCCAAAATTTCCTCAAATATCCTTAAGGACCCGAGGGTCCCATCCCTAATTAAAATAAAATATTACCAAACAACTGCGAAATATAACAGTTTTTAAATTATTTTAGTGTATCAAGCTATACAAATAAGCACAACATATGTTTTCAAGCATAAAACAATAATCAAAACACATTCAAACTTCATTTTGGTTTTGAGAAAACTTTGAATCATTGCTTCTCCTATTACCTAGAAAAAGAAACGATTGCTGGTACTTAATTAAGTAAGTTATACTTGATGAAGGAAAGGGAAGGAAAATGCATCACAGAAATATATAAGATTAACAAATAAGTTTATTAAAAAGCAAACAATAAGATATAGAGTTACATGGATAGAACATTTAGTTTAGTTTAATAACTCTAGGAATAGGGATATTCGCTTTTACTCTAACGAAGAAGCGTCTGCCACAACTCGGCAACAGTAAAAAGGGGAATTAAGTTTGAGGCAATATACATAAAGACAATCTAGCCAGGCTAATACCTGAGGGGCCGAAAGAAAGCATTATCCTCGCGGGCCACTACTTCAATCTATTAGTGCTCCCACAGGTTGCACACCGTAAATAGCTAAACAAACAAGGGTACAATCGTGACTTCAACCAGTCAATCACTCAATACTCAATAATACTCAATCACCTGGACCCCTAATTTTGAAACTTGCAAAAATATTCGCTTGCGAGCTAGCTCGCAACTCATTAACTCGCAAATCGCAGGCTGTACTAAAACAGAGCTAATTTTGAAAGGTTTCTACTGTCGTGTGAGTCGGTTTAGTGTTGTTTCGCTTGCGACTGAGTTTTCTATCTGACAACACTGCAAAACCATGACGTGTGCCAAAGGATTGTAGGCAATGAGATGCCACAACACGCCATTATACAAGATACGTAACTGAAAGTAAACACTATTATTGTATTGAGTGCATCATATAAAATGATTTGTTTAGTTTTATTAGGAAACCATCTTCCATTTATATACATCTACGCTTGTTGTCTCAAAAATTGTCAAGGTATATGACTATATGTAAAACCGTCCTCTCAAACAATGTCCACTTTAGCACACTTGGTAGCGTGATTGTTCTAAACTCAGATTTCCATGAGTTCGATCCCATCCCAGTTACAATATTTTAATTTTTTGTCTGAATTTAAATCACTTTTTAGTTATTAGAATTCAATAAAATATTATTTTATTCTCGCAACTATTTTTAAACATAAATATGCTCTAAAGGTTTTTACTATACAAATAATAATTAGCTTGCTTAGCCTTATTTTAAAATGTGTACATTTTTTATGTCATAAAACCCATTAATTTAATTTTAAATAATCACCTACATACAAAATTTCAAAATTAATGTATATCTTAGACTCTGATGTGGACCTACCGTTTTTAATTTACTACCTTTTTAAATTATTTTTAATGACTATTATGTTAGTCGACGCAGGCTCAAATACCTTGTATACTTCTATAAAAAATATTTAAAACAAATTATATGCTTACTAATACGATAATTTAAAATTAAAGTTTAAAGTCTGATAAATAAAAATAAAAAGTTGGAGATGACAGGAATTGAGCACGCAAACTCAAGATTATAAGCCGGCCACTCTACTGACTCAGCCAAATTGACGGTTAGAGAAATTAGAAAAATGTATAGTTTATAATTAGGTTTTCACCTAAACAAATATTTTTATTGAAGGATTGCATAAAGTGTACAAAGCAATCATATTTTTTCCTTCTGTAAACCTATTTTGTACAGTGGTAGGTTTATTTCAACAAAATCACTCTCAAAAAGCTGCAACCGAAGAGGTGGATGGCATCCATTTTGTTTTTTTACTGTTTCTCGATAGACAAGGCCTGTCTTGCACGGTGTTAGGCTGGGGAGTAGAATCCGCTCGCTATTCGATCGTGTGACGTCAGTTTTCGCAGCGCAGAAGTTTTCAAAATTAGGGGTTTGCGAGATTGTGTGCGAGATGAGAGAAATACGCTAGCGAATTGCTACTCGCACGTTTCAAAATTAGGGGCTCTGGTCCTATACATATGTAAAGCATAGAGCCCTCGTATTTAAACTATGCCTTATGGGCATAGGGAAATAATCAACAGACCATATAACCCAAGAAACTACATCTGATGGACATAGAAAATAACGTCAGACATTCCGACTAAAGAAACTATGTCTGATGGACATAGAAAATAATGTTAGACATCCTGACTCAAAAAACTATGTCTGGTGGACATAGAAAAGGAGTTTAGAATCTAATGTATATTCTAAACAGAAGATAAGGATAGTCAAAGTCTCAAAAGAGGCTTCCTCTGCGACGCGGCGGTGATACCGACACCTGACACATCGTGGCCACCAGTAGTCTTCGGTGCTGAAATTTTACGTAGTAATTCTTCCTCCGGTGAATAAATACAATGGAATACAAAAATATGAGTCACAGGGGCCTCGTTATATAGCAACAGAACTGCCTCAGAAAATGAACTACAACAGGAGATCTAAGAGGGGGGGTGGGGGTAGTTGCAAAATAACTCCACTTTCTCATTAGCACTGTCAGAAGGTGTGGCGAGCAGAGACAATTATCTTTCTTTTCTTCGACGTGTGCCATTCGATCAAGACGTGTAAATGCTTGCGATGCCGAAAAGATCCGCTTGGGNGGGGGGGGGGGGGGTAGTTGCAAAATAACTCCACTTTCTCATTAGCACTGTCAGAAGGTGTGGCGAGCAGAGACAATTATCTTTCTTTTCTTCGACGTGTGCCATTCGATCAAGACGTGTAAATGCTTGCGATGCCGAAAAGATCCGCTTGGGCGTTTCTCGGCAACATCAATTCTGAGTGAGTCACCACCTGTCTCATCTTATTGGAATAGATTAGTACTTGTTATCTTGTTTTAATTGTCTTTATGGAATTTAAATTGTAGATGTCGCATTATATAAATTACATGCTATAACCTTCATATGTTTTATTTGGGTTCGATACGAATTGAAAAAGTGGACTTTACACACCCCTAATAAAAAATGAGAAAAAAAAGAGAAATAAACCAATGAGTGAAAATGGAGTGAAGAAATCCTACCTGGAGAAATGAGGAAAAATTGTAGTTATATCCAGTCTACCTCATTACACCCTATCCATATGTTGAGCTAGTTCTATCCAGTCCACCTCATTACACCCTATTTCTTTTATGTCTATTTTAATGATCTCCTCCCATTTGTGTCTAGGTCTTTCCAATGGGCTTGTCAGTCAGTACCCTTAACACGATTTTAAATTCTCCCATTCGTGTTGCATGTGGTGCCAACAGTAATCTCCGAGACTTGGTTACCCTAACAATGTCTTGTGATGAGTACAGGTGATATAACATTCATTATGTATCCTCCTCCACTCCCCAGTAGCCTAAATATCTTCCTAAGCACCTTTCGAACATCCTATATTTGTTTTTGTCATGTAAGGTAAGAGACCATATTTAACACACACTGTGAATAAAATATCAATCAATAAGTTTTTATTTTGGAAAATAAATGATAACATACACAAAAATATATTTTGATAAATACATACATTGTTTAGTACACAACTCAATTTGATAAACAGGAAATAGCGAACAATTCCACATTTGCACTTCACATTGTTATTTAAATCATGTTCAAAAACTAAATAAAACAATTTAGTTAAGTTGTAAAAATAGAAAATAGGTCGAGGGGACCAATTCACGTCAAGAAGCAGCCTTTACCTCCTTTTCCAGTGGCAGCAGTGTAAAGTGTGAGCTGTGGCGTTCTTTTCATTGTGAACTCCACATCGTGTTTGTTCCCCTTTATTTGTTTACATCCCTCCTTCCTTGTCTAACAATATGTCAAACAGCGAGAAGAAGTTTTACATCAAGATTTATTTTTGAAATCATAATTTTAAGCAATCTTAAATATTCATGTATACTTAAATCATATCCAAGATGAGAATTTAAGAGTACATTTCCCCACCTTGGTAGCTATAGACTTTAAACTAAGACGATGGAACCTGTAATCACATCTAAGTGCAGCTCACCTGTCTACGCGATGTTGGAGTAGAAGTTGTTTGAATAAATCAATAATAAACACATCTTTCACTGCCACAGGCAGCTTCTTCAGAGAGATAACAGCCTGAAGAAGTCGCTTGTGTCAGTGAAAGATCATCTTTATAGTGTCTTATCCAGACAATTTATACTCCAGAATCACGCAACTAGGTGAGCTTGCTAATTTAAAACAAAATGATACAATTATAAACGGTTTTTAACTTTTTAGAAATATAGCCAAGCATCTTAAAAAGCCTGCATGTTTTGATATTTGGAAGCAAGGGTTAGATGGTATGGACATGTAATGAGAGTGTGAAATGAAAAGTATCCCAAAGAGAATTATGATGTTGAAGTTTGGAGTTAAGATATCGCAAGGGAGACCAACGAAGAGATGGTCCAAGCAGATAACTGCAAGTGTGCAAGTGAGAGAAGAAGAATGGTGGAAGGACAGAGGAAGATGGAGGCATTTTACTAAACTGACTCTGCCACAGGCCGGAAACAGTTGATGTTTTGATTTACTCCAACAACGCTTAGTCGCTCAAAATTCACCGCAAAGAATGCAGGAAACTGCACTCAAATGCGATGCCAAATTCCATCTGAATCTCATTTATCAACTGTCTTTAAATTATATACAAAGCAGTCATCTAAGTAATAAGTTTAATATTTAATTAAAATAGACAGGCCTATGCCATTAAATAACACACCTCCCACAAAATCTTCCAATAAACTATATATCATGAATAACAATAACCTCAGAGTTGCTATAAGGATTTGCGCTCTTTACTTTGGTATGTAAGAATAGGCATTAGTTAATCTCAAACACATACACTATGATCAATCCTTACCATGACAAATTATGTTACATTTCCTTAAAATTCAGCCTTATCATCCTGTGTGTTACGTTAGTTAATGCAAGTCACGAGAAGCCCAAACAGGAAGTAAGGCGCTTAACATCAAACCATTGTAGTTAAAATTTACTTCGAAGGATACAATTTAAAATTAATATTGTTAAATAATTAAATGCAGAGCTCCATTAAAAAGTGGATTACATTAACTTGGTTACACAACTAAAACACTGCACTTACATTAAAAAGTTAAAATTAAATTAATAATTTCTCCTGTATAGTGATCAACATGTTTTAATTACCTGTGAAACTTTCCTTGCCAATATTTAAGGTATGTCATTCTGTTCCTTGACAGGCTGTTATATCTACACACCAATATGAAAGTACCACTATCCATCCTCAGACTAAGTTGAGCGCCAACACACGGTGGATGAGAGATGTGTGACAGTAGCAGAATAGTGTGCGTGTCTACACCTTTGAGTTGTCCCAGTTGAAACTCCGCTCCACGGCCATCTTCCACTTGGAGTATCGCTGGTCCCTCTCTGGAACACACGGGTTGGCAACAATTGCTGACCAGAAACAAGTTTCAGTACAGGGGGGGGGGGGAGAGAGGGGGAAGTTTTGTTGGAACTAGAGTTGGGTCGAATCTATTTACGAATAAGAATATTTATTTTATCTTCAAATCCTGAATCTTTAATCCAAATCCAAATTTTGGGAAAAATAAATAACAAAAGAGGAAATATAAAGTATAACAAAATGACAGAAAAATATAAATTGTAAATAAATGTTAACATTCATTATATATAATATTATGTTTTTTTCTTTTATGATATTCAATTTACACGTTGTTATCCAAGTGTGTTCTATCATTCTTTACAAATTTCCCTTTTCTCCCTTTTGTGTGTTTTTTTTTTTTTCTTTTAGGAAGTTATGTTTCACACTTTCTCGTGAGTTCTGAATCACTTCTGATAGAACGAAACCTAGGTCAGAGGATTGGGTAGTAATGATTGATTTTCTTCAGGAGGCAGTTAGTACCTCATTGTCCACTGGCAGCAGTGTAAAGTGTGAACTGTGTTCTTATTTTCATTCTAAAAGCCATATTTTGTTTGTTCCTTTTATGTATTTCTATCCACCTTTCCTGAACCTTCTTCCTAATATAATACTGAACGTATTAATGTTATAATGAAGCCATTTTAGTACAAAATGTTAACATTTAGTTACTTTTTTTTTAGCATCGCATCTTACTACACGTTCGGGTTACACGCTATTTAGTTACTATTCAAGCGTACAACTCAAGACGTAGTGCTAAAAAAAACAAACAAAAAAGTCTAAGCCTCACCATCCTCCGAGATGCGCGGCTTGAAGGAGTCGCAAGGGACGGGTTTAATACTGTCCATGTTCCACACCTCGATACCAGCGGCGCTACCAGCCGCCATGGCTGCCCCGAGGGACGTCAGCTCCGTCATCACAGGTCGCACTAACAGAATCAAGAGTTGGATTAGCGGTTACCACTCCGACTTTGACCACAGACGGAGCTGGGCTGGTGATTTATACAGGGTGGATACAAAACTTATTATAAAATTACCTGAACTTTCCGTGTTTTCCCTGTGTGTAACCGCCATGTTATAGTAGCATAGTGGCCTTGGCCATGGTCAAGATCATTAAAGCACTAAGCATCAAATTATGAGCAATCACTAGAGACTCTGGTTTGTGTTGGATAGTAATTATAATTAAAAAATGTTAGAAATATATAATTTTCTTCTTCTGTATTTTAAAATATTGTCCCTTGGTCTCACTATATAAACCGGTTTGGTAACATATTTTACTGATGTTCTTTAGTTGAGAGAAATTAATTCCTTAGACCAAGGAACTTTAGTTTTTGTTAATGGAATAAGATTTGAAGGGGAGCTGCAAATGTATCAAATGAGCAGTCGCGGACAGCCGATAGGGGCTCCTACCGCTTGGGGGTTGGGTGTGGACATGATGAGCTCTTTTCATATAAAAAAAAACCACTAAGAAACACCTAAAAGTTTATCATAGCTATTCCTGGGGTAAAATATAACAAAGATAAATGCGACAATGAGTTTACAAGTTCCTAATAATGGAAATTGATAAAAATAAAGAAAAAGGAAAAATAAACTAATAAATATATATTTAATGAGGAAAGCCCACCTTGGGAAAGTCTAAAAATGTGTGAAGAATCCAATGCACATCTTCTGTCTTCTGTAGTAGAAACAGTCAAACACACATTTAAACACCAATTTTAACACCTTTGTGCATTGGATTCTTCCCATATTTACTTTGTTTCCCTCGGTGGGTTTTCTAATTTAAATTTACACTTATTAGTTTATTTTTATTAATTTCCATTATTATAAAGTTATCTGGCCATTGCGCCACCTTATTGTTAAACGTGATGCCATAGAGTAGAATATGATATAAAATAAATAAAATGATATGAGTGTAGAAAAATAAAGCATAAATAAAATAAAAGTGCTACACTGTCAAAGTGTTGAAATCATTTAAAGAACGCAATCCACCACCAGCCATCCACAGAACAAAACTATTTCAAATCCACCAGAGTAGTTTTCATCATTCACAAATAAGTTGGTATCACTGAAACTAACTTCCTGTTTAGTCTTATTACTAATACTTCCTGAGGACGAGGTAAAGTTTGTAAAAACATGTTTTGCAAAATGGCGCGACTGTACTAGGTGCTCGCTTATCATACTAGTTCTGTTTAGTGCTTGTAGAAACAATCATAGTAGCGCAATAAAATGGAGGGAATTAAAATAGTGTCTGTACAGGTGGTAGACTGTACTCACTGACGGATATGCCAATGAGGTCTGCCTGCAGCTGCATGAGCAGGTTGTTAGTCGTCATTCCTCCGTCAACCTGCAGTTTGCTCAGGGGGATCCCGCAGTCCTTGTTCATGGCCTCTAAGATGTCCCTGGTCTGGAAGCACACAGCCTCAAGAGCGGCGCGGATAATGTGGAGCTGTGTTGTGTCCTCCGTGATGCCGCAGATCACACTGACAACATGACCACAATAACATGCCATCACAATGACAGTTTTCTCCATGCCTCTCAACTCGAGTCATTCCGTCTGTTCTGTGATGATTGCGTGCGCTTTAGTGACATTTTAGGTACAAATAAATAATCAATTGTTATCCACTTTAGTGACCGCATGGTCTAACAAGCTGCTCTCGTAGTAGACTAGACTGCCGATGAGGGGAAGATAGAGGTTTGAATCTCAGTCGGTTGTGTTGAGAGTGGTTTTTCCAAAATAGTTTTCCAATCTCTCATTCCACAAAAATGTGGGTACACATCCTCTAAAATATAACCTTCCTAATCCCTAAAACCATTAACATTATTAGCACATAAGCATATAACCCGAAAGGGTAGTAAGATGTGGTGATAAAAAAATAATTAACTGTCCTATTGGTTTATTAAATGTTCTACAGACCAGCATTTGTTTATTCTGCAGCCCTGTAGTGGGTCGTGGCCCACCGTACTGTACTAGAGCATGGAGGTACAGCTAGTTTACATGAATATAGCACAGTTGATTTATTTAAGAATTTAATCACTATGTTTTATTATAACCTCTTGTATTTTTATTATGGAATGCACACTCTATACTATACACTAATATTAAATTAAGTCAGTAGAGATAAGACGCCCAAATCCTCAATTCCTAGAATTCTTATAATCCTACGGTACTCGAGAGAGTAAAGATATTTAATAATCTCAAAAAAGAATTTCGATTACAATTATGAAGATCTTGAGTGGATATAAGATTTTTAAACAATTGGTTAAATGAATTATATAGATTTGTGCATTTGGGAGAGTAACAAAACCACACACAAAAAAAAAAGGACAAAATTGTATCAATGTAATTAATCTACTAAAAAAAAATCTTTCTTTGTTGTTTATGAGAAAATGGACTCGACATATCAGTGGCACTGAGCTTTAAAAAACTTTTTCTAAATTTAATTTTAAATAGTTTCAGTTTAACTAAAACTGTATATTTTTAAAGATTTTAGGATTCTATAATCGAAAGAAAATTTAAGATTAGGGCTTGAAAAATATAAGATTCAACCTTCCTCGAACTATTAGTTACGCATTCATATGAACTCGGCACAAAGTGACGACTGAGTGTGATATATGTACGTACCCCCGAGCGTCCTGTTGCCAGTACGGGGCGTACAGTCCGGAGAACGCCGGCACAAAGTACACGTCTCCAGTCCCTCCCACGGTCTCCGCCAGACTCTCGGTCTCCGAGATATCCTGGAGAAGGTTGATATTGTCTCGCAACCAACCCAGGGCAGCCCCGGCCACACCCACCGAGCCTTCCAGCGCATACACGGGGGCGGCGGAGGGCCCCATCTGGTAGGCTACCGTCGTCAGGAGACCGTGTGTGGACTTTACTCTCTGTGCAACAAGAGAGCAACGGTATTCACAAACCAGAGGTAAGTCATCTGCCCAAAGCAACGTCCTTGATCATTTTAATAACTTACCTTAAACTTTCACAGTCAAAACACAATAAAACACGTGAGCATAATTTTTAGGGCATATCTAACTCCCTAGACCGGTTGTACACGTACCGGTAAAATCAGTTTCAGTACTGGCGTCGATATCAGTGGTACTGAGATTTCATGTAATCTTATGGCCGGGCAGTACATCATGCAGACACAGCAAGATTTGTGACAACTACTGATATTTCAGAGTGATGACGGTGGTCCTCTCAGTAAATACAGTAAAACCTTGGATTGCGAGTAACTTGGTCTGCGAGTGTTTTGTAAGACGAGCAAAAATTTTCAATAAATTTTAACTTGATAAACGAGCGATATCTTGCAATACGAGTAGTACTATGGTTATGCTTTGTCTGCCGAGCAGTGTCATTGGATAGGTTCTTTGTTAAAGTCACACAAAAATACAAATATTCCAGTGAGCCAACATATAGCAGTGATTCCGTTAGTGACAGTGAAAGTCGACCTAAACTATAACCCACCTCCTCTCTCTCTCGTCTACCTCACACTAGCCACGATTAAATTTAATTAATAAATTTGATTACAGTACAGTTACATTTAAATAACGAAAATAGAAAAGGTATTAATCATTTTTAGATTAAATATTTTTGGGTTGTGGGACGAATCATCTGAGTTTCCATTATTTCTTATGGAGGAAATTCGCTTTGATATACGAGTGCTTTGTATTACGAACACGTTTACGAAACGAATTATGCTCGCAATCCAAGGTTTTACTGTACACCGATATTGGTGCGCACTCAACTCCTGTTATGATCCGGCACTGATTTAGTTGTTATGAAATGGCCGGCGTACTTACGGCCGTGCCGGTGTTGTAGAGCAGGAAACAGCCTGTACCATACGTGCTCTTGGCTTGACCCTCCTTGGTGCAGTTCTGACCGAGAAGTGCGGCCTGCTGGTCTCCCACGCACTGACAACATTAATATAGACATAAAAATAATTCAGGAGTTCTCCGAGACAAGACAGATACAAACTGAGAAAACAATGTAAATACAAGAAGTCAGATTTTTAACATTTATTCTTATGTTGTCACAAAAAAAAAGTAGCCATTTACAACTAGTTGACATTTGTTGTAATGCATTCAATAACCTAAAAATGATCAAAAAATGACCTAAGCACTTAAACAAAAATTCATAATAAATGTATATGAATAAATCAAACACGTACTTTACAAACAGAAACTATATCTACTATATTTGGAAGAAAGTACAGGAAAGGTGAATAGAAACATATAAAAGGTTAGGAACACAATATGGCTTTTACAATTAAAAGAAGAAACCATAATGCATTTGTCTCCTTTCATAAGTTTCTATCCACCTTTCCTGTACCTTCTTACAAACATTACACAATTACCTCATAAAGCGAAAAGAGGTTTTCCTTACGGAGATAAACTACAATCGAACAAGGTTATAACGGCCTCAGCTACTCCGTCAACTCGGACATAGCGTCATTTTTTCATCGGTTCAATTAAACTGTCATCTATTAATGTTATAAAAATCTGTTTTAGTGTAATTACCACTCGGTTGTAGCGTCAAAAACTTCTTGGATATTTTACTTTAAATTGTATTTAAATGTAAGTATATGAAAAAAACTGAAAAAAATGGCCAGTTCCTACAGAGGTCTATTTTATAGCAAGCTGAGAGTGTACTGGTTATACAGTGTGCTGGTCTAATGATAGACTGAATGGAAAAACAAAGTCAGGGAGAGGGTTGCGGGAATTGTGGGTGCTTCAAGGTCAAAATGAAGAGAGGACTAACCCTCATTCATTGTCACTGGGCTGGCTGGAACTGTCTGATGTGCATGTCTAAGATCAAAGCCAAGGTGTTTTTTTTTTCATGTTTTATAAGTTCAACATTAGTTTTGGTAGTCTTTGTGTAGTCATTATAAGTAGGCTTACAATTTTTATAACTATGGCAAGTTGTAGTACAAAAAGAAAAGTTCTGTCTATTCAAGAGAAAGTACACATCATTAAAGCATGTGAAAATGGACGGAAAAAGGCTGATGTATGCCGTGAGTTTGGATTAGTGAATTGTTCTGTTGGTACCTCATTTATAATGCCTTTAACAACTAAACTGTTACATTCTGTTGAATATAATATTGATTTACAAATATCTGGTTGAGAAGTAATAGCTACCCCCTTCCAACGTAACCCTCTCCAGCCTAGTTGCAGGAATGTGTATTTTACAACCAGACAAGCAAAGAGGATACAAAGTTCATGGCTCTACATTATCTTCTCATTCAGACAACTGTGATACAAAGTTCATGGCCTACATTATCTTCTCATTCAGACAACTGTGGGCTGGAAACATTTTTTAATTGTATTCAAATAAAAATTATGTCAATAAACTATGTCCAAATAATTATTATATTTTAAATATTATAAAATTTACAAGTTTATATGGTCAAATCATATAATGAATCTATGATCACTTCTTTAGAAAATTAAATTATTCAAATGTTAGACTTTTAGATTCAAATATCGAATAAAAATCATGAATTCTAGCAAGATTCAGATTCGATTTCAAAATTTCAAAACTTTACATGGGCTTTTGCTATTTATTCTAGTGTTATTTAGACACACCCCTGCTATTGGAACACCCCGGAGGGGCCCTTCGGCTACATTGCCGTACACCTCGGAGGAGCTCCGGATCTGCGGCAAGATGTCCACAGGGACCTTGAAGAACCTGCAAAGCTTGTGGTCCCAGCGCAGGTGCTCCAGACTCATGAGCATGGTCCGAGACGCGTTGGACACGTCGGTGATGTGAACGCCCCCATTCTTACCCCCCGTCAGGTTCTACGAGATGAACATAATTTTAACCTTACTGATTAACAAACACATATTTCATTAAAGGGGTGTGCAAAGCTTAAAAAAATTTGATTTCACTTTTGAATATTTGTTCGTTTCGACTTCGATTTGAGAGTAAGATTCCAGATTCAATAATTATGGTGCTTGAAAAAAACAACTTAAAACACATGTTTATGTTTATTTACTAAAAAAAAAGTCTTCTGTCATCACAAATTAGTGTTAGCGTAGTGTAAAAATAATCCTAAATAATTATCTTACATTTTGTGATAGTAAATTATTCTATCTTCGATCATTTTAAGATGAAATGAATTAATTACGTTTGCAACATAGCAGAGCATTTTGTAAATTATATTTAATACCTAATTCGACACCTTATCTCAGTCAGTAGCATGTTTCTCTACTGAGCTAAGGGTCCTGGATTTGATTCCCGGCATGGCTGAAACATTTATCATTGGTGAAATATGGGTTTACCCTACCACAGTGATGAATCAACAGACGGGGACTGGACGTTGTGCCTGTACTAGCTAGTCTTAAGTTATATTATAAGGCCTAGCAAGCTGGTAGTGGAACATAATTATATGACTTCAATAAAAAACTGACCACAGGCTGGAAACAGTAATGGATGTAAATAGTCATGCAAAGTGTAATATTTTTATCCGGCATTTAACATTTTTTTTTAAATATTCAAACTTCGATCAAGCTTCAGGAATATCTTATATTATTTTATGTGACTTAGCTTCAAATTGAAAAAGCTGATTTTGCACGCCCCTGATATTCAATTTGTAAAAAAAAAAAATGTTTAAAATTTACTTTTTAGAATACATTTACTGTGCACTTTTTTAGCACATGTCTTTATTGGCACAAAACTAAGGCTTCTTTCAGACGAGAGCACATGAGCTAGTTCCCAAGAGCCGGTACGTTGAGCCGCTATGCAGCTCACTAGAGCCACAATGCAGCTTACAAGAAACACTATAAAGCTCAATAGAGTCACAATGCAGCGCAATAGAGCCACAGTACAGCTCACTCGAGCCTCAATGCAGCTCATTAGAGCCACAGTGCAGCTCATTAAAGCCACTGTGCAGCTTACTAGAGCCACAATGCAGCTCATTAAATCCACAATACAGCTCATTAGAGCCACTATGCAGCTCACTAGAGCCACTATGCAGCTCATTATGGCCACTGTGCAGCTCACTAGATCCACAATGCAGCTCATTATAGCCACTGTGCAGCTCACTAGAGCCACAATGCAGCTCATTAGAGCCATAGTGCAGCCCACTAGAGCCACAATGCAGCCCATTAGAGCCACAATGCAGCCCATTAGAGCCAAAATGCAGCCCACTAGAGCCACAATGCAGCTCAGTAGAGCCACTATGCAGCTCAGTAGAGCCACTATGCAGCTCAATAGAGTCACAATGCAGCTCATAGAACCACAGTACAGCTCATTTTAGCTTCTAAGAAACCACAGCTGTTTGTCAAAAACTCTGCACTCCTCGAACCAGAAGAGATGAACGTTTTAACGCTTGCAGTTTAAAATTGAAATATAAAACTGTGGGTGAACCCTAAAATAATGTGATGGGCGCTCCACTGAAAGGCTACACTAAGATGCTGTACCCTATCGGTCGCTTCAGATCTTGTGAACCGGCTCATGTGTGTTACTCTGAAAGGGGTCTTACAAACTAACTTTACCTAGGACAACACCGCCTTACAGTCAACTCACAAAGGAACAACAGTATTAGCTGAGTAACAGACCTAACAAATCTTATAGTAAATTACACTCGACCAGATGTTCGAGTATAGTACTTAGTTTCTAGATAGTAGAGGAAGCAAGGGTGAGATGGTATGGACATGTAATGAGGATGGAGAAAGAGAGGATGCCAAAGAGAAGGACGGAGATGAAGTATTATTAGGAAAAAGACCACAAGAGAGATCAAGGACGAGATGGGAGAAACAGTTAACAGCCAGTGTAAGAACAAGAATGGAGGGAAAGAGGATGTTGGAGGCATTTTACTAAACTGACCTGGCCACAGGCTGAAAACAGTTGATGATGATGATGATGATTATTACACTGGTCAACAAATTGAAACTTTTTTCTGTATCTGGTCTGTTAATGGGTCGTCGTCATTTATTATTTTTTGTTTTTATTATTTTTGTTTTTGTTATTTATCATCATCATCATCATCATCATCATCATCATCATCATCATCATTCATCATCATCATCATCATCATCATCATCATCATCATTATTATTATTATTATTATTATTATTATTATTATTATTATTATTATTATTTTATTTTTTTACTCAAAAAAAGTATTTGGCTACTTGTTTTGACTTCAAAGTGCCTCCCTACAGCCCTAACCAACGAGTATTTGCAGCGAGTGAAATGATGGAATGGAGAAGAGTGGATGAGAGTTGGAAGATGTTGCACCTACCCATATGAGCCAACTGTCAACCGTCCCGAACAAACAGTGCCTCTTGTTGATGGCCTCCTGTACCTCGGGAACGTGGTCCATGAGCCAGCGGATCTTGAGGGCGCTGAAGTAAGGGCTGAGCGGGAGACCGCACAGGGGCTTCAGATAGTTCTGGTTCTTGTTGGGGACGGCTTCTAGTAGCAGGTCCACGGTGCTGCTAGTCCTCATGTCCTGCCAAACTGAAGCAACGCCCACATGTTCTAAGGGAGTTGGGATCACGATGGACAAGGTCACTGTTGTAGGAGTAGAGTCAACACTCTGCCAGGGGTATGATACAAGGGTTTTACTATCGCAGCTTAACAATAATGTGGGTACATTTCTTTGGAGGTCGCAATCAAAATAGATCGCCTAAGATGAGGAAATCGTGGTTCGAGTCCCGTGATAGCTGTAATTAACACTGATCATACAAATAAAGGAGTTCGATCAAAAGTCATTCCTAAAGGAGGTGTAGTAATAACAGTTGTAATAAGGTTAACTGCTCCTAAAATTGATGATATCCTGGCCAAATGTAAGGATAATATTGCTGTATCGACGAATCCTCCTGCGTGGGCAGTAGTAAATGATAAGGGTGGGTAAAATGTTTTTCCTGGATACTTTCCAACCCTCCCTCTGTATTACAATAGTTTTCTTATATATATATATTATATATATATATATATATATAGAAAGAGAGAGAGAGTAGTGAGAAGTGGTGTAATTTCTTTACAATAATAATGAAGGTGCATATATTCTATGTCAACCTCCTCAAGAGTAATCCCCAGGAGACTCTTAAGTTCTCCAGACTGGCACTTTAGCACTCTCAACAATGACAAAACTTTTATTTTTTATTTTTTAGCACCACGTACCTGTTCAGGTTATTAGCATAAGTACGAATTATGCAAATGAGTTAGGGATTAGGAAGGTTGAATTTAGAGGAAATGTACCTGCATTTGCATGGCGGGAGAGTGGGAAACTGTTTTAGGGAAAAAACCACCCTCAGTACAACCAACCAGGATTCAAACCACAATCTCCCTAACATCGGCGGTCTAGTCTAGTGCGGCAGGTGTGAGGACCTTGCCTCGCTAACTCACCGACAGCGTTGTAGAGAGGTTTCCCAGTGGTGGAATCCCAGAGGATAGTGGTCTCGCGCTGGTTGGTGACGCCGATGGCAACTATATTCCCCTGGTTCCACGTCCTGCTCCCGCAACTTGTCCACGGTCCTCTGAATGCACTCCTTCACAGCATCCAGTATCACGACAGGGTCCTGCTCTACCCATCCTTCCTGGGGGTACATTTTGCTAATTTCCATCTGGTGGGAGGCGATCACCTCGGAGGTGCGGGCCGAGAACACCTGACACCACCAAGAGGCGCAGTAAATATCAGGGGGCGCACGAGAGAAGACATAGCCAGGGAATTACAAGCAGTCACTCCACTTGAATATTGACCAATTAGCGAACATAGCTTGTACATTTTAGTGCCAGGCTTGGTTCAGGTTGTGTGTTAAGGAACACTGAGCTCTAATGTATAAATAGTATTTGACATCCTATCTTGTGGCCATATTGAGCACCGTAACAGGTGCTTTATATTGCCAGCCTTATAGAAAATATTAAGAGGGGAATGTTCTCACCCTAGTCACATTGAGTAACGCTAAAACTAGCGCAAATCTTGAAAGTTAGCCTCGTGGCACCTGGTAGAAGACGGAACCAATCCATTCGGCTTGTGGCACTAATAGGGTTGAACATCAGTCACCAAAAAAAATCAAAAAAATCCAGGCCCTACTTAACTTATTTTAAAAACAAATTTAAAAATCATTTGGTGTATAACTCTAAAGTACAAAAAAAATATCTTTAGTTTATCATTTAAAATAATAAATATACATTTAAAGTGTTTTTTATAAACTAATATGGCCCAGCTGTGGCGCTTTATAATCATAATTTACCCAACTTCATATAATTTTAATATAACTTGTCCCACACCTGGCAACAAGGTCAGTTAGACAGCTGTCCCATATTCTGACACGTTATCAAAAAAAAACTTAAGTGAGAGTCAGTTTTTCTTAAGATAGGATAGTGCTATTCATTGCTAAAATTATTTTGATTCGTGGGAGTTTTGTTACATTTTAAAATAACTCTCTACAGTGTTATCTGTCTTCAAACAAGCATACTTAGTTTGGTTATGTACCGGTACTTAAATACCGGAGCCTAATGAACTGGCAATATTGGTAGCACTGTTAATATGTTTTACCCACACAGCCAGTGTTAAATCTTAGCACATTCTTTGACAGTGGTTTTACCTCTCTCTCCCCAGGCAGATAATAAACCTACGAGGCTTATTAAAAACACAACTCAAGGTTTATCAACCGGGAAACTAGATACAAGATTATGCTCGGACCAGAAAAGTCCCAAAGAACAGAAGGCTCCTTCTTCAGTTGACAATGGCAAAATCAAGATTAAAACTTTGCTTATTCTTTTTTTTTTATATAAATATTTTTCAATTTTGTTGTATTTTAAAAAAATAGGATAGCATGGTTTTATAGGTGTTACCCGGGAGTTTAAATGGCCTATTATTGTTGGCACCCCTGGTAAAACCTAGGCCAGTGATAAGGTGAGTACAAGAGAGAAAATGACAGTATCACTGGCAGTTTGAAGCAGTTTTCAGCGACTTAGATATACTGGCGGAGACCACCAGCCAGTGATATTATTTTATTTAATTGTTTCTAACTATTTATTCAGGTTATATTCGTGTACTAATCACGCTAATGGAGTAGGGATGATGAAGGTAAAGTTTAAAGGAGATGTACCCACATTTGTGTGGCAGGAGAACGGTAAACCATTTAGGAACACCACCCTCAGTATACTCAACCAAGATTCAAACCTCGATCAACCCGTCGTTAGTGGACAGTCTATTGCAAGAATTACCACCTTACAACAATGTGCCATCGAAGTGTTAAGGGTGCCATGTTGTATGAGGTTAAACATAAAGTATAATATTAGCTTAAACCTTGGAAATAGAAGCAAATATAAGTTTTTTTAATTAATTGTTTCTCAACATTCTTGAATATTTATCTTATCAGACAGATGGTCTAAATTATCTGCAGTTAAGAATCCTTCTGTCATATATATATATAATTATATATACATATATTATCGTGTGTTTTTAAAAGATGGGTTGAATTCAATATTTCTCGAATCCAGATATTAAATTTTCTTTCGAATCTTGAATCCAATTTAGAATACTTGAATCTTTATAAATATAAATATAAAATTTTAGTTAAAGTGAAAATATTTAAAATTTATTTTAAAAATAAGTTGTTTAAGGTGGGGAGTGGAGGGGAGGAGAGTTAAGGACAGTGAGTTTGCAGTTTTTATGGCCAAACTTTTTTTTTGTCCAAAAACCAAAATAAATAAAATACTGCTTAAAACCATCATAGAGTTTAATTTTCTTCACACGGTGATATCAACAGGTGTTGAATATCTGTCAACGGTGTCCTGAAATGTAATTACAACGTTTCTTCCTCATTTAAAAAGTTTCTCATCTAAAGCCGCTATGCTCGTGAGAGATATTCAACAACTGTTGATGTCACCGTGTGAATAAAATTAAACTCTTTGTTTGTACTGAAGCAGTATTTGATTTATTTTGGCCAAAAATATGTTTGGCTATAAAAACTGCAAAATTGTTTGCCTTTTCTTGCGTTCTCCACATCCCCACCTTAAGGCTCGGTGCTACTGACAAATTATATTTTGTTTGTCATGTGTATTACAACATAAACAACAGTCAACAAAAGAACCCTACTTTAGTAATTGCTAAATATTAATATAATTTTGTAATTTTTTGTGATTCTTTTTATCCTCCCAATCGCACAAGTATATAGGCCTAATATTCATTTTACCAATTGCTTGAAATTGTTATTTCAGGTCAAGGCCTTCAGAATTGCATTTGAAATACTTTTTATGAGATTTTCACGAATCTCTAATTTCTCGAATACCATGGGATTTAAGAGTTTTAGGAATCAAGGTTATGAGCATTTTATCTTTTAGTTTTTCCATCTCCAAAAGATCCTCAACATGAAATTTCTGACCATTGATCTCATACAAAATGGCTTGGATACAGTATAAGACAATCTAAAGGTGGTTCAGTAGTATATTGTTTTTTTACCAGAAACCTGGTGCTACTGGTTCCTTCGTCGATAGCTCCGACCAGTGGCCCAAACCTTCCCGTCGTAACCGGCATCTTGCCTGGAACAACAACACCACACATACAAACATATCCTAAGAAAGCTTCAGTACATGGTAAACTTACATACAAACTCTTTATAAAGGTGTGTTAGAAGGTACATGATGTATACAAACTCTCTGACCAAATGATGTGGGGGAGTGTCATAAAAACAAAACAGTTTTTTGTAAAGTGACCATAGTTTGGAAGTGCTTCTTTACGACTCTACAGATTTGCAACGTTTCTGATTGAGTGAGTCATTTGTGCGCTCAGACTGGACCAGTGTGGTATTGTTCGTATTTCCGAGGCAGTTGTCAGGTATCATGTTGGTGTGTTTGAGCGCACACGAGCCATTTGTGCGCTCAGACTGGACCAGTGTGGTATTGTTTGTATTCCCGAGACAGTTGTCAGGTATCGTGTTGGTGTGTTTGAGTGCACACGAGCCATTTGTGCGCTCAGACTGAACCAGTGTGGTATTGTTCGTATTTCCGAGGCAGTTGTCAGGTATCATGTTTGTGTTTGAGCGCACACAAGTCATTTGTGCGCTCAGACTGAACCAGTGTGGTATTGTTCGTATTTCCGAGGCAGTTGTCAGGTATCATGTTGGTGTGTTTGAGCGCACACGAGTCATTTGTGCGCTCAGACTGGACCAGTGAGGTATTGTTCGTATTTCCGAGGCATTGTCAGGTATCATGTTGGTGTGTTTGAGCGCACATGAGTCATTTGTGCGCTCAGACTGGACCAGTGTGGGATTGTTCGTATTTCCGAGGCAGTTGTCAGGTATCATGTTGGTGTGTTTGAGCGTACACGACAGAACCTGTTTTGTTGGTTAAAGCTTCGTACCAAGGTTGGTTGCTGTAATTTTGAACATTTACTTTAACTGTGTACCAATAAAATATTAAATTTACTAAATTATTTACAACCCTGAGCAGATACCACTTTGAAGGTAATACTAGTGTGTAGTCACGTAAGGAAGCCCTCTCAACCCATGGTTACTTTACAAAAAATTGTTGGTTTTTTTTTATATTAGGTACCTACTACCCCACAAAGTTGTATACATCCTGTACATACATTCTGCCTTTGTTCAGTCTACCAGTCTTTAATCTGCCAGTCTTCAGTGTTCAGTCTGTCAGTCTCCAGTCTGCCAGTGTTCAGTCTTTAGTCTGCCAGTCTTCAGTGTTCAGTCTGCCAGTTGTTTTGTCTGCCAGTCTACAGTCTGCCAGTGTTCAGTCTTAAGTCTGCCAGTTGTTTTATCTGCCAGTCTACAGTCTGCCAGTGTTCAGTCTTCAGTCTGCCAGTCTTCAGTGTTCAGTCTGCCACTCTTCAGAGTATCCAGCAAAACTATATTTTTTAATTCCCCGGCTTCTCTAGGTTTTTCAGAGCCAACATATTCCCTGCCCCATATGTGGGTATGTGTAGAATGTTACCATCCCTGCTGCTGACAGAATCCACCAGTTGTTTTAACAGACTCGATGCTAACAACATGTTCCCAAATGAAGATCTACCGCAGCGGCCTTGTTGCACCTGCTGAGCGAGTGTGACACAATCCTCCGTGGTGAGTCGCGGCGGGCACAGAAGAATATCCCATCAAGGGAGAATAATATTACCCACTACATGTTGTTATTTTATGACCGACGACATTACCCTCGGTTCTTATGATGCGACAGCGGGTTAACGTAATCAGATGTGTCGAAAGGTCATTCTCGTTATCTTCTCATGGGTGGACTTTATTCACGAGATGCTGCATTCACAGCTCTTAAATTAGACAGTCAAAATGTTGTTACGTAGACCACGGTAATATTTTTACAATCTTTTTTTTTATGAATTATTAGATTTAGTTAAATATTTAGTTGAATAAAAGACTACTGATAAGGGAACAGTGGCAACTCTTGTGTTAAGAGTACAAACTAACATCATCATCAAAAGAAGTAACCCAATCCGGTAGCCTCGTGGTCCAATCAGCTACTGTTGCGGACTGCAGTTACAAACTAGACTGCCGATGATGGGGAGATCAAGGTTCAAATATCGGTTGGGTGTATTGAGAGTGAATTTTCCAAACTGGTTTTCCACTCTCCTTCCATGCAAATATAACCTCCTAATCCCTAAAACCATTAGCGTAATTAGTAGGCCTACATAAGCGTATAGCACGAACAGGTAGTAAGACACAGTCCTAAAAAAAATATCAGAAGAGACCATATTTTTTTAAGGTTTGGACATAGACTTTTTTACATGACATGTTCAAACGTTTTAGAAAAATTTTGTAAAATAAAACAAATATTTTTTTTTAAGTTTTGTGACTTTTTAATTTTTTTTATAACCGCTTCTTACTGCCCATTTAGGTTATATGCGTATAAAATAGTTATGCTACTGTGGTAAGGGCTAGGAAGGTTGAATTTATAAGAAGTGTAGCCTCATTTATATGGAGAGAGAGTGGAAACTAATTTAAGAAAAACCACCCACAGTACATCAAACCAGGATTCAAACCTCAATCTCCCCGTCATCGGCAGTCCAGTCTATTGAAAGAGTGATGCCTTGGACCATGTGGCCACCAATGTAAGTATTAAAATGTTAAACTAACATGTTACTGATCGTGAACATGGTTTAATGGTGGACAGACCTCATGGCTGTGTGGTTTGAGAAGGGCTAGCTGTGGCTCTAAGGATTGCTGGTTTTACCCCAGTTTGTGAAGTTTCCTTGACACTTTCCTAAAGATGAGTGATGCTGTTTTAGGTTAAGTTAGTTTGTAGATTGTTCTAATTCATCTGTGTCATCATGAAACCAGGATTTGAACCTCGTGATTGTCACCGGCAATCCATGCAAAACTCCTCGTACCATGTGACCACTGGTGGGTGTAAAGTGCTTACCAAACGTCCAAGTTTAAAAAAAAAATTAAACTCTTTAAAGTCAAGTGCAAGGGATAAAACTGTCTTTTTAAGGTCAATGGCACTGTCATGTAAGTTAAACACAACACATGTGAAGTATTCCACCTCAAATATCGCAAATATGAGGAATAAAAGAGAGGAAACTGTTAAAATAATCACAGATGAAGTATTTGGGGTTCAATGTTTCTGACATGGAAATTTCTCAGCTTATTTTTAAAAAAATCAAATGCTTTTGAAATTTAATGCAATCCAGTTTATTTATATTCGGAATCAAAAAGTGTCCCTGTCATGTGGTAAAATACCAGCTATAGCCTCAATGGGAATATTTTAAGATCTAGATAAAATTGAAGAGCAGACAAATAATATAAATTAAAATATTAGTTTGATTAAAAATAAAATAAGCATATTAAAATAAAGCATAAAATACATAATGAAAAGAAAGTCAAGTCTTTGGGGAAAAGCAAGGCAGTATAACCGAGAGAATCAAGATTGTTTTTTTAATAAAAATAGCACTCATCAAATCATGGCAATAAACAGCTATTCTGAAGTACTTCTTGTTCGAATGTAATTGGCACTTGAAAGAAATTAAAACGCTTGATAAACTCACCTGCAAAAGATGTTTACGTGTGAATTCCTATCATGTGATTGGTTTTTCAAGGTCGTTTATAAAAGGTATTATAAGCGCTATGATTAAGACGAGAGGGTTTTTGAACAAACCGCGCAGCAATTAATTGTGGCCAATAACTAATACATTACTTGTCTAATTGGCTGATAAATGGGCTCGTGTAACCTTGCCAAACCACGTGTGTTGAGTGAACGAATCACAGTGAGAATCTTTATATTCTCAACTTTTCTTTGATAAACTTCATTTTTATTACAAATTAACAATGTTTTCATTGAAAGCAAATAGAGCAAAACTACGCCACATCCACAATAACCTTAAGGTTAATTACCATAATCAGAAAAACAAATAGAACCAACACATTAAGTAGTTAGTTCAGAAATAACTCATAAAGCGGACCAAAGTAAAAAAAGGTATTTTATTAATTAAAGCTAGAGATATTAAGCACTTTTGATTGCTAATCCAGAATTTGAAAGAAAACAAAAATCACAAATAATGGCCCTTATAGTCCAAATATCCCTTAATCCAACCAAATATATGTGTATGGCCCTACTCTCTATAAAAATTAGAGCATGTGAGTTTAAATCTTATTTCGTTTGGTTTGCTGGTTAGATCATCATCATATCAACTGTTTCCAGGCTGTGGCTGGATCAGTTTAGTAAAATGTCTGCATCTTCCTCTCCTTCCACTTCCACCATTAATGCACCTTTAATTTCTCCCATTCTTCGCTTCTCACTTGAACACTTTCTGTGATCTTCTCCTACCATTTCTTTCTTGGCTGGCTAGATTAGGGATCATAATATTATCATGGTTGGGTGTACTTTAGGTGTTTAAAACAAAATTGTTTCACACTATCACCCCACGTAAATGTGGCTGGATCCTGGGTGGATAGTAAAATGTGGGGGGAAAAGGAATATTCTTACAAGAGCTTAAATCCTAAATATGATGTTTATCAGATCCAATAAAATATGTTATAGTCCAGTGGCATTCATCTTTTTTTTCCTTCGTGAACCCCCAAATCTAGTTTTTCTTCAAATTAGTGTCCCCAAATTTGTGATTGCATAATGCAAGTTATACATATTCTAAAAACTAAATCTAGAAGAGATGGAAACAAATTGCTATCCTAGATCGCATGTCTTTAAGTTTGAGTCTCTTGCGGCTAATACTAATTTAATCTGTGCCTAATAATTCAGTGCTTATTACGAAATGTATTGAATCTATGTAATCCCTGATATGTATTTGCGTACTCCAATTTGAACACCACTGCTATAGTTGGTAGTCCCTTTTTATCTCCCAGGCGGACGCCCATGCTTGGGTAAAGCCGGAAGTCCGTTTAAGCAGGTCAACAAATAGTTAAGTCACAATAAGCAAAGTGAGGTAAAAAAATCTCCTTATAAAATTATAAAATACAGTGACACTGTTGGGCGAACTAACTCTTGGTATTTACAATTAATTGATTCCAGAAAAATTATATACGGGCCCCAATCTGGTGATTTAATTATATATTAAAAAACTAACAACTAAATAATTTAAATGACCTCAAAAAAGGGAAACGACAAATAATCGTTCAACAAGCCTATTAGCCATCTTATGGCACATTAACAAACGACACGCTAGCAAACTCTAGCACCCTGAAAACAAATTTATAAGGAAAACAATTGTAGGCAAGCAACGCTATTTGGACGCAAGGAAACAAAGTTGACAAGAGTATAAATAAACAATACTCCACCAGGCAGCGAACAAATTACCAGTATTTAAATTTAAGTTTCAAAGAAATAATTTAGCCGCAAAGGATTTAAATCAAGAATGAAATACGATAGTCTAGTTAGGTTTCTAGAAAAGAATTTAAACTCGATGCCAACATTTAAAACAGATTAACCACTAAACGCCAAAAAAGGTAATTTTTAAAAAGATGGAAGTATTTATGTCGAAAGAGAATTTAGAAATATTCGCAGACTACATCTGCTACAGATAGAGTCACTTACCTTGCTGAGGTCAGTAATATTGTGAGTGCCGACATAGATCAAGCAATGCAATATATAGTGTAAGAACATAATTACGTGGATGCAGGAAAGGAACCAAAGAATGGCAGGGGATAAGTAGAGAGGCTAAGAGAGAGGGAAATCATGACGTATTTCGTAGCCCGACTGGATGGCTCGAGGCTGGCCCACAAGCTTGTAGAATTTTCTATGAGGAGCCTGAACGTGCCAGATTAGCCTACATCCTTCAAATCCTTTCTCGGACTTGACGTCACTATGGTGGCGAGATATCGTGGCACTCATCAATCTGATGCGGAGCATGGACGGGCTACATGTAGGTATAGTTGGAATGTTTGTGTGTCTTCTCATCGCGACAGGGGTGAGTACTGCTTTGTACTCTTGTAACATGTAACACTTGTTACAATACTGCACGATATTTGTAAGCCCAAGCCCCTTAGCTCACCAAGCTAAATTTAAAAAAAATAATATATTGAATAGTAAACCAAATTTAAATGCTATTACAATCATAAGCAATTGGTGAGGTGTAGTTTAGTAAAAAGGTTATTTCAATTTTTTCTCTACGCATATTATATAAATTTAAATAAAGAAAACGTTGTAATTCAAACTTTTCTCCAGTATTTGAATTGCGCGCGCTTTAATACATTATAACGGGAACTAGAGTGCTGCTAGACCTGACTAAATTAGACCGTGATGTAGGTATTTATTTGCAGTGAGCTTAACATCATGGGGTGGGCACTCTTATAGGACAAGCTGATCCCGTAAACTAGTTTGGGGCACTACAACTAGGAGCAGCTCACAATGACGTAGAAGTGAGGTCCATAGAAAAGTGTGAGGAGATGGTAAAACTCACCATTACGCATTTGTTAGCAATTTTCCGTTTATTTTAATGAAGGATTTTAGTTAGATTTCACATTTTAAACGTGATTTATTTATAACATAATGGATTTAGTTACATTTGATTGAATTTGATATAGGAACAATGGTTTAACTGACATTCCGCAATAGAAAAATCGTTGTGTTCCAAGTGTTACTTCCCGCTTAGAATTTTTTAGTTCGCAGCGCTAACGTCACGAGCGCTAGCAATGTGGTTCATCTTGCCAATCTTAGAGTGGCATTTCCATACGTCATGGCTTTACATTCACTAAATTGATCTATGGAAATAAACAGTGTACAGAATAATTTTCAGAATGTAAGAATCTTAAAACTTAAACAACATAACCAATTAATACCTACTAATTTGCCACAAAACACTTTAGGCTTACCTGGTTATATAATATTTTCTGAGCATTAAACATACAGAACCAAAGAAGTTAGGTACATAGGTCTAACACAAAATTTTAATTTATAAGTTAATAATAAGAATGAATGTTATTACTAATCATACCAAAAATTAATTTTTTTAAAAATAATTGTAGAATACAGATAATGACTACCATGAAATGCCTTATTATATTTATATAAAAAACTAAACAAGACGTGATTTGTTAAGCCATATATCCCTCGACTGTAGCTTTTGAGAATCCTAAAGATTATCCATCATATGAGACTCCCAATATATATGAGCTTTTATTTAAAACATATACATTTTCATTGGTTCACTCAAACCAGGAGATTTTATTAAATTTCAATTTAGTGAACCTAGTTTTCCTCAAAGTAGTCAAATTTTATCTTTATTTAAAAATAATTTAAACGTCTTAATTGGGAAATCAATAATTAATATTGAAATAAAAGTAGTTTTTTTGGGAAATTTGTTCTCTTAATAATATTTTTTAAATTAGAAATTTGTGTGCACATTCTCAATATATATATATATATATATAAGTATATATATATATATAAGTATTGTTGTCGAATAAATACGCTTCATATTTAAAATATATTAAAGTTATGTGCATTGATCATAAATTTACTTAATATCCTTAGATTCAAATTTGAATACAAGTGTTTTAATTTTGTTGGACTTGTTAAACTCTGCACCTGCCTCTGTTTTTATTTCAGCCAGGTAACGCTCATCTGAACTTGGGTTGGTTATGACTCCCCCAGAAGGTAGCTCAGAGCCCACTGTGGGGTCTCGCTTGTCTTGCGACGGCCATATTGGTACGTTGATGTACATAGGGGAGTTGCTGCCTACCAAGGACACATGGTTCGGAGTTGACTGGGACGATCCGAGTAGGGGCAAGCACGATGGCACTTACCGTGGAGTGAAATACTTTGAAACAAGGTGAACACTTGAAGTTTGCATTTTTAATCACAGTTAACTCCCAATTATCCACGATAATGGAGGGGACAATTGCTGCGAATAATTCGCATATTTAGTAAAACAAGAGATCGTAGCACATTTATTTCAAACTATGCTCACCTATCATGATTATTTTTATGAACACATCATTATATTTCACACACTAAGATAATAAAGAAAAACACTTTAAATTAATGTACACTTTGCTCAAAATTGACACATCACTTAAAATCTTAGTCTTATGCTTCATTGCAGCATCTTCCTTTTCCCTTATCCCAACATGTATTTCCGTAACATCATCTTGTAAGTTAGGAGCGTGTCGTATTCCTGTTCCAGATAACTAGGCAGGTTATGAGTCCATTCTGGTGCATTCCCCCTCGAATAAACTTTTTGCCTCTTATTTCATTATTTCTTCCCTAAAATTTACTGAGTACAACAATTGGTAGCCCTGTATTCTCCATCAATGTGGCTTATCCCTTGCTGTCGGTGATGTCGTGGTTAAGCTGCAGAGTAGATAACCCACCTGCGGATAATCGGGAGTTTACTGTATTTGGGGTGGAAATAGAAGTTCTAGATTTCAATAAGATTCTTAGAAAAAATAAACACTAAATTAATACTACAAATCTAAGCACTGATGTGTGTTACACCTGAGAGCGCGGAGGCATTGTGTTGGAGCACTAACTACCCCAGCATTGAACATCGGCTGATCACGGAGAGAATAACAAATAATCACAGTTGAACAAAAGATGTAATTATCAGGTCTGGGCGGATCTAGTAGCCTAGACCAGTGTTTTGTCATTTAAACATTAACTAAATGCAGGCCTATATTAAAATATAGCACAAAGTTTTACTACCCTAGGCCTACCCTTAAAGATTGTACGCGCATCTACTAATTAGGCTAGTGTGTTAAGGAGGAGGAAGGTTAAATTTATAGGAAATGTACTCACATTTGTGTGGAGAGAAATTGGGAAACTGTTTAGAAATAAATAGCCTTGTACACCCAACCGAGATTCAAACCTTGACTCTCTGTCATAGGCAGTCCAGTATATTGAGAGAATGATGCTTTACACCATTGGACCCCCGAAGTGAGCTCACTAACAATATAAAACTGAATTTAGTTTTAGTATCATTTGACAACTAAATTCTTCATACATTATAATTTTTCTGAAATTGTTATGATTTGATTTTTTCATCTTTACCTTAAATAGACAAAATAATTCTTAATTTTTTTTGGTGTTATCTCACTTTGAGAAACAATTCATGGAACTATTTTAAAAATGAACTGGCTGAAGAACCACTGCTTGTGAAAGAGAAAGAATACACTTCTAGTCTGTTTGTCTGTTTGAAGGCACCCCACATCGGGTTCGTTTGTGCGCCCAGCAAAGGTGAGTCTCGGGCGCCCCCTGCCTGATGCTATCAAGGAGCGTTACGGGGAAGTGGAAGGGTCGGGCGTGGACAAGCAGGGGGTGGAACAGCTGCAGAAGGAGACTGGAGCCAAGTTCATTGAGATGGTCGGCTTTGAAAAGGTCAACAAACAGCAGAGGTCAGTTGGAGGCCCGAGTGCTTGTCCCAAGTGTGGTCAGTAGGAGGCCTGAGTGCTTGTCTCAAGTGTGGTCAGTAGGAGGCCCGAGTGCTTGTCCCAAGTGTGGTCAGTAGGGGGCCCAAGTGCCTGACCCAAGTGTGGTCAATAGGAGGCCCGAGTGCTTGTCCCAAGTGTGGTCAGTAGGAGGCCCAAGTGCTTGTCTCAAGTGTGGTCAGTAGGAGGCCCGAGTGCTTGTCCCAAGTGTGGTCAGTAGGAGGCCCGAGTGCTTGTCTCAAGTGTGGTCAGTAGGAGGCCCGAGTGCTTGTCCCAAGTGTGGTCAGTAGGAGGCCCGAGGGCTTGTCCCAAGTGTGGTCAGTAGGGGGCCCAAGTGCCTGACCCAAGTGTGGTCATTAGTTGTCCTGAGTGCCTGTGATAATGATACCTGTTTTTATGAAGGTGCGTTTAGACTATGCCTTTTTTCATGCAACATGAGGCATACAAATATGCACACTGAAGAGGCACGTTGAGGCATGCGACTGCACATGCCCCAAATATAGTGGTGCGCCTAGCCGCAGGTAGGCGCAAATGTTCCCCAAATATTTGGTGAGCACGTTGCAATACTCTTGCCTCACAGTCACTAGAGAACTGTTAAAAGGTATCGTCGTTTCTATTTGTTGTTGTTGTGTTGTACGTAGGGGTTGTTTTCCATGAAAGTGTTTTTGTTGTGTTTACCGTGATGGATTGGAGTGCTGAAAAAACAATTGAATTTATAAATGACTATCAGATCCATCCATTGTTGTGGTGGTCATCATACAACGACTACAAAATTCCTGTAAAATGTAGAGATGCAATACAATCACTAGGTGAAACATATGGCATGGATTATAGGGTAGTTTTGAACAAAATTAAGAGTCTTCGTTCATACTTTCACCGAGAATACTTGAACATTAAGAATAAAAGTAAAAGTGGTATGTTTGTTGATGAGACTGTAGCCACCTCCTCAATTCCACAGCGAATTAAGGCCGGCATACAACAACAAAAACGATACCATTAGCAGAAAATTCAAAAGATATAAAAAAAACAAATATTTCAGAGGAG
>CABFWO010005578.1:0-45803 GCA_902155825.1 Timema genevievae | reverse complement strand
GCAAGGATCCTTAAGACCAGTTTACTTGACTACAGGGCCAGGATACTTATGAGCTATTTACTTAACTACAGGGCCAGGATCCTTAAGACCTATTTAATTGACTACAGGACCAGGATCATTAAGACCTATTTACTTGACTACATGGCCAGGATACTTACGACCTGTTTATATGACTACATGGCCAGGATTCTTAAGATATGTTTACTTGACTACAGGGCCGGGATCCTTAAGATCTATTTATTGACTACATGGCCAGAATACTTAAGAGCTGTTTTATTGACTACAGGGCCAGAATCATTAAGACTTATTTACTTGACTACAGGGTCAGGATCCGTAAGACCTATTTATTTGACTACATGGCCAGGGTCCTTACATCCTGTTTACTTGACTACATAGCCAGGATCTTTTGACCTGTTTATTGACTACAGGGCCAGGATCATTATGACCTATTTACTTGAAAACATGGCCAGGATACTTAAGACCTGTTTACTTTATTACATGGCCAGAATACTTAAGACCTGTTTACATTACTACATGTCCAGGATTCTTAAGACCTGTTTACTTTACTACACCACCAAGATACTTAAGACCTATTTACTTGACTATAGGGCCAGGATCCTTAAGACCTATTTACTTGACTACATTGCCGGGATAATTACGACCTGTTTATATGAATACATGGCCAAGATCCTTAAGACTTGTTTACTTGACTACAGGTCCAGGATCCTTAAGACCTATTTATATGACTACAGGGACAGGATCCTTAAGACCTATTTACTGGACTCTATCGCCAGGTTCCTTACGACATGTTTACTTGACTACATGGCCAGGGTCCTTAAGACCTGTGTACTTGACTACAAGGCCAGGATCCTTAAGACATATTTACATGACTACAGGGCCAGGATAATTAATACCTATTTACTTGACTACATGGCTAGGATTCTTATGACAAATTTACTTGATTACATGACCAGGATCCTTAAGGCCTGTTTACTTGACTACAGAGTCAGGATCCTCTCTCTGTTTACTTGACTACATGGCCAGGATACTTAAGACCTGTTTACGTGACTACAGGGCCAGGATCCTTAAGACCCATTTACTTGACTAAAGGGCCAGAATCCTTAAGACCTATTTACTTGACTACATGGCCATGATCATTACGACCTGTTTACTTGACTACATGGCCAGGATCCTTAAGAACTTTTTACTTGAATAAAGGTACAGGATACTTACGACCTATTTTTTGACTACAGGGCTATTATCCTTAAGACCTATTTACATGACTACATGGCCTTGATACTTACAACCTGTTTACTTTACTACATGGCCAGGATCCTTAAGACCTTTTTACTTGACTACAGGGCCAGGATCCTTAAGACCTATTTACTTTACTACAGGATCAAGATACTTATAGCTATTTACTTGATTACATGGCCAGTTTCCTTAAGACTTCTTTACTTGACTACAGGGCCAGTATCCTTAAGAAATATTTACTTGACTACAAGGCCAGGATCCTTTAGAGATATTTACTTGACTATATGGAAAGGATCCTTACGACCTGTTTACTTTACTATAGGGCCAGGATCCTTAAGACCTGTTTACTTGAATACAGTGCCACGATCCTTAATACCTATTTACTTTACTACAGGGCCAGGATTCTAAGACCTGTTTATTTGACTACAGCGCCAGTATCCTTAAGACCTGTTTACTTGACTACATGGCCAGTATTCTTTGGACCTGTTTACATGACAACGGGGCCAGAATTTTTAGACCTATTTACTTGACTACAGGGCCATGATCCTTAAGACCTATTTACTTGACTAAATGGCCAGGATCCTTACGACCTGTTTAACTGACTACATGGCCAGGATCCTTTAGAACTGTTTACTTGACTACATGGTCAGGATCCTTAGTACCTATTTACTTGACTACATGGCTAGGATCCTTAAGACCTATTTACTTGACTACATGGCCAGGATACTTATTACCCGTTTATTTGACTACAGGGCTAGGATCCTTAAGACCAGTTTACTTGACTACTTGACCAGGATCCTTAAGACCTATTTAGTTAACTACAAGTCCACGATCCTTAAGACCTATTTACTTGACGACATGGCAAGGATCCTTACGACCTGTTTAATTGACTACATGGCCAGGATACTTAAGAACTGTTTACTTGACTCCAGGGCCAGGATTCTTAAGATCTAATTACTTGACTACAGGGCCAGGATTCTTAAGACATATTTACTTGACTACATGGCCAGGATCCTTAAGACCTGTTTACTTGACTAAATGGCCAGGATCCTTAACACCTTTTTACTTGACTACAGCGCAAGAATAGTTAAGACCTATTTACCTGACTTCATGGCCAGGATCCTTAAGACATATTTATTGACAATATGGCCAGGATTTTTATGACTTGTTTACTTGACTACATGGCAGGGATCCTTAAAACCTGTTTACTTGACTACAGGGCCAGGATCCTTAAGACATGTTTACTTGACTACAGGGCCAGGATACTTAAGACCTATTTACTTGACTACATGGCTAGGATCCTTACGACCTGTTTATATGACTACATGGCCAGGATCCTTAAGACCTGTTTACTTGACTACAAGTCCAGGATCCTTAAGACCTATTTACATGAATAAAGGTCCAGGTTCCTTAAGACCTATTTACTAGATTACATCGCCAGGTTCCTTACGAGATGTTTACTTGACTACATGGTCAGGATTCATAAGACCTGTTTACTTAACTACAGGACCCGAATCCTTAAAATATATTTATTGACTACAGGGCAAGGATCCTTAAGACATATTTAATTCACTACATGGCCAGGATCCTTAAGACCTATTTACTTGACTACATGTCCAGGATCCTTATGTACCTCTTTACTTGACTACATGGCTAGGATCCTTTAGACCTGTTTACTTGACTACATGGCCAGAATCCTTAAGACATGTTTACTTGACTACAGGCACAGGATCCTTAAGACCTATTTACTTGACTACATGGCCAGGATCCTCAAGACCTATTTGATTGACTACATACTAGGATCCTTTAGACCTGTTTACTTGACTAGAGGGCCAGAATCCTTTAGAACTATTTACTTGTCTACATGTCTAGGATTCTTACGACCTGTTTACTTGAATACATGGCCAGGATCCTTAAAACTTGTTTACTTGACTACATAGGCAGTATCCTTATGATCTAATTACTTGACTGCAGGGCCAGGACACTTAAGACCTATTTACTTGACTACATGTCCAGGATATTTAGGGTCTGTTTACTTGAATACATGGCCAGGATCCTAAACACCTTTTTACTTGATTACATGGCAAGTATCCTTAAGATCTATTTACTTGACTACATGGCCAGAATTCTTAAGACCTCTTTATTGACTACATGGCCAGGATCCTTACGACCTGTTTACTAGACTACATGGCCAGGATACTTAAGACCTTTTTTTACTTAACTACAGGGCCAGGATCTTTAAGACATGTTTACTTGACTACAGGACCCGGATCCTTAAGACTTATTTACTTGACTACATGGCCAGGATCCTTAAGACCTGTTTACTTGACTACATGAAAGTATCGTTAAGAACTGTTTACTTGACTACATGGCCAGAATCCTTAACGCGGGTTTACTTGACTACAGCGCCAGGATCCTCAAGTCTTATTTACTTGACTACAGGGCCAGGATCCTTGATACCTTTTTACTTGACTACATGACCAGGATCCTTAAGACCTATTTACTTGACTACAGGGCCAGTATTCTTAAGACCTGTTAACTTGACTACATGGCCAGGATCCTTAAGACTTGTTTAAATGAGTTCCTGGCCAGGATCCTTAAGACCTATTTACTTGATTACAGTTCCAAGATCCTTAAGACATATTTACTTGAATACATGGCCAGGATCCTTACGACTTTTTTACTTGAGTACATGGCCAGTATCCTTAAGACCTGTTTAATTGACTACAGGGCCAGGATCCTTAAGACATATTTAAATGACTACATGACCAGGATCCTTACGACCTCTTTACTTGACTACATGGCCAGGATCCTTAAGACCTGTTTACTAGAGTTCCTGGCCTCGATCCTTATGACCTATTTACTTGAATACAGGGCCAGGATCCTTAAGACCTATTTATTTGAATACATGGCCAGGATCCTTACGACCTGTTTACTTCACTACATGGCCGGGATCCTTAAGACATATTTACTTGACTACATGGCCAGGATCCTTAAGATTTATTTACATGAATACAGGGCCAGGATACTTAAGAACTATTTATTTGACTACATGGCCAGTATCCTTACGACCTGTTTACTTGAATACATGGCCAGTATCCCTAAGACCTGTTTACTTGACTACAGGGCCAGGATCCTTAAGATTTATTTACATGAATACAGGGCCAGGATACTTAAGACCTGTTTATTTGACTACATGGCCAGTATCCTTACGACCTGTTTACTTGACTACAGGGCTGGAATTATTAAGACCTATTTACTTGAATACAGGGCTAGAATTATTAAGACCTATTTACTTGACTACAAGGGCAGGATCCTTACGAAGTGTTTACTTGACTACAAGGCCAGGATCCTTAAGACCTGTTTACTTGAGTTCCTGGCCAGGATCCTTAAGACCTATTTACTTGATTACAGGGCCAGGATCCTTAAGACCAATTTACTTGACTACATGGCCAGGATCCTTACAAACCTGTTTAGTTGACTACATGGCCAGGATCCTTAAGACATATTTAATTGACTTCAGGGCCCGGATACTTAAGTCCTATTACTTGACTACAGGACCAGGATCATTAAGACATATTTACTTGACTACAACCAGGATCCTTACGACCTGTTTACTTAATTACAGAGCCAAGATCCTTAAGACTTATTTACTTGACTACATGGCCATTATCCTTACGAACTGTTTACTTGACTACATGGCCTGGATACTTAAGACATGTTTACTTGACTACAGGGCCTGGAACCTTAAGAGAATTTTACTTGAATACAGGGCCAGAATACTTGAGACTTATTTACTTGACTACAGGGCCAGTATCCTTAAGACCTATTTACTTGACTACATGGCCAGGATCTTTACGACCTGTTTACTTGACTACTTGGCCAGGATCCTTACGACCTGTTTAATTGACTACAAGGCAAGGATCTTTAAGAACTATTTATTTCACTACAGGGCCAGGATCCTTAAGACCTGGTTACTCGACTACATGATCAGAATCCTTAAGACCTGTTTACTTGACTACATGGCAGGATCCTTACGAACTGTATACTTGACTACATGACCAGGATCCTTAAGACCAGTTTACTTAACTACAGGGCTTGTATCCTTAAGAACTATTTACTTGACTACTGGACCAGGATCCTTAAGACTTATTTACTGGACTACATGGCCAGGATACTTACGACCTGTTTATTTTATTATATTTCCAGGATCCTTAAGACCTGTTTACTTGACTACATTGCCAGGATCCTTAAGACCTGTTTACTTGTCTACAGGGCTAGGATCTTCAATACCTAATTAATTGACAACATGGCCAGGATCCTTTCGACCTTAACACTTGATTATAGGACCAGGATCATTAAGACTTATTTACTTGACTACAGGGCCAGAATAATTAAGACATATTTACTTGACTACATGGCCAGGATCCTTAAGACCTGTTTACTTTACTACAGTGCAAGTTCCTTAAAAACTATTTACTTGAATATATGGCCAAGATTCTTAAGACCTATTTACTTGACTACATGGCCAGGATCCTAAAGACTTGTTTACATGCCTACGGTGCCATGATCCTTAAGACTTATTTGCTTGACTACAGGGCCAGGATTCTTAAGACATATTTACTTGACTACATGGCCAGGATCCTTACGACCTGTATACTTGACTACATGGCCAAGGACTTTTAAGACCTGTTTACTTGACTACAGGACCAGCGTCCTTAAGACCTATTTACTTAACTACAGGGCCACGACCGTTAAGACCTATTTACTTGACTACAAGGCCATAATATCTACGACCTGTTTACTTGACTTAATGGCCAGGATAATAATGACCTGTTTACTTGACTACATAGCCAGGATCCTTGAGACCTGTTTACTTGACGACAGGGCCAGGATCCTTAAGAATTATTTACTTGACTACGGGGCCAAGATCCTTAAGATCTATTTACTTGACTACATTGCCAGGATCCTAACGACGTGTTTACTTGACTACAGGGCCAGGATCCTTAAGACCTATTTACTTGACTACAGGGCTTGGGTCCTTAAGACCTATTTACTTGACTAAATGGCCAGGATTTCTACGACATTTTTACTTGACTACATTGCCAGGATCCTTAAGAACTGTTTACTTGAATACAGGGCCAGGGTCCTTAAGACCTATTTATCTGAGTACAGAAAAAGGATCATTAAGACATATTTACTTAACTACATGGCCAGGATCTTTACGACCTGTTTACTTGAATACATGGCCATGATCCTTTCGAACAGTTTAATTGACTACATGGCAAGTATTCATAAGACCTGTTTACTTTTCTAAAAGGTCAGGATCCTTAAGACCTATTTAATTGACTATAAGTTCAGGATCCTTAAAATCTATTTACTTGAATACAAGGCTAAAATTCTTAAGACATATTTACTTGACTACATGGCCAGGATCCTTACGAACAAATTACTTGACTACATGGCCAGGATCCTTTAGACCTGTTTACTTGACTACAGGGCCAGGATCCTTAAACCTATTTACTTGACTACAGGGCCAGGATTTTTAAGATATGTTTACATGACTACATGGCCAGGATCCTTAAGACCTGTTTACTTGACTACAGCGCCAGGATCCTTAAGACCTATTTACTTGACTACAGGGCCAGTATAATTAAGACCTATTTACTTGACTACATGGCCAGGATCCTTACGACCTATTTACTTGACTACATGGCCTGGATACATAAGACCTGATTACTTGACTACATGACGAGGATCCTTAAGACCTGTTTACTTGACTACATGGCCAGTATTTTTAAGACCTATTTACTTGAGTTCCTGGCCAGGATCCTTATGAACTATTTACTTGATTACAGGGCCACGGTCCTTAAGACCTATTTACTTGACTAAATGGCCAGAATCCTTACGAACTGTTTACTTGACTACATGACCAGGATCCTTAAGACCTGTTTAGTTGACTACAGGGCTATGATACTTAAGATCTATTTACTTGACTACAGGGCGAGGATCCTTAAGACCTGTTTACTTGACTACATGGCCAGGATCCTTAAGACCTGTTTACTTGACTACATGGCCAGGATCATTAATACCTGTTTACTTGAGTTCCTGGCCAGTATCCTTAAGACCTATTTACTTGACTACAGGGCCAGGATCCTTAAGACCTATTTACTTGACATCATGGCAAGAAAACTTAAGACCTGTTAAATTGATTACATGGCCAGGATTCTTAAGACCTCTTTACTTGACTACAGGGCCAAGATTATTAAACCTATTTACTTGACTACAGGGCCAGTATCCTTAAGAATTATTTACTTTACTACATGCCTAGGATCCTTATGAATTATTTACTTGACTATATGGCCAGGATATTTACGACCTGTTTACTTGACTACATGGCCAAGATCCTTAAGAACTGTTTAATTGACTACAGGCCCAGGATCCTTAAGATCTATTTACTTAACTACATGGCCAGGATCCTTACGATCTGTTTACTTGACTACATGGCCAGGAGCCTTATGACCTGTTTAATTGACTACATGGCCAGTATCCTTAAAACCTTTTTACTTGACGACAGGGCCAAGATCCTTAAGAAATATTTACTTGATTACAGGGCCAGGATCCTTAAGATCTATTTACTTGACTACAGGGCGAGGATCCTTACGACCTGTTTACTTGACTACATGGCCAGGATCCTTACGACCTGTTTAATTGACTACATGGCCAGGATCCTTAAGACCTATATATATTACTACAGGGCCAGGTCCTTAAAGCCTATTTACTTGACTACAGGGCTAAGATATTTAAGACCTATTTACTTGACTACATGGCCAGGATCCTTAAAAAATGTTTTATTTAAACCTGGCCAGAATCCTTAAGACCTGTTTACTTTACTACAGGGCAAGTTCCTTAAAAATTATTTACTTGAATACATGGCCAAGATCCTTAAGTTCTGTTTACTTGACTACATGGCAAGGATCCTAAAGACTTGTTTACTTGACTTCGGTGCCAGGATCCTTAAGACCTATTTGCCTGACTACAGGGCCAGGATTCTTAAGACATATTTACATGACTACATGGCCAGGATCCTTACGACCTGTTTACTTGGCTTATTGGCCAAGGACTTTTACTAACTGTTTACTTGACTACAAGGCCAGCGTCCTTAAGACCTATTTACTTGACTTCAGGGCCAGGATCGTTAAGACCTATTTAATTGACTACAAGGCCAGGATCCTTACGACTTGTTTACTTGACTAAATGGCCAGGATACTTACGACCTGTTTACTTGACTACATAACCAGGATTCTTGAGACATTTGTACTTGACTACAGATCATGGATATTTAAGATCTATTTACTTGACTACATGGCCAGGATCCTTACGACGTGTTTACTTGACTACATGGCCGGGATCATTGAGACCTGTTTACTTGAATACAGGGCCAGGATCCTTAAGACCTATTTACTTGAATACAGGGCCTGGGTTTTTAAGACCTATTTACTTGACTAAATGGCCAGGATTTTTACGACCTTTTTACTTGACTACATGGCCAGGATCCTTAAGGTACCTGTTTACTTGNTTAAGGTACCTGTTTACTTGAATACAGGGCAAGGGTCCTTAAGGCTTATTTATTTGAGTACAGGGCCAGTATCCTTAAGACATGTTTAATTGACTACATGGCCAGGATCCTTACGACATGTATACTTGAATACATGGCCATGATCCTTACGAACTGTTTACTTGACTACATGGCAAGTATCCTTAAGACCTGTTTGCGTGACTACACGGCCAGGATCCTTAAGACCTGTTTACTTTACTACAGGGCTTGGATCCCTAAGAATTATTTACGTGACTACAGCGCCAGGATCCTTAAGACCTATTTACTTGACTACATGGCCAGGATAAATTGGACCTGTTTACTTGACTACATGGCCAGGATACTTAAGAACTGTTTACTTGACTACAAGGCCAGGATCCTTAAGACCTATTTACTTGACTAAAGGGCAAGAAACTTTAAGACCTATTTACTTGACTAAATGGCCAGGATCCTTACGACCTTTTTACTTGACTACAGGGCCAGGATCTTTAAGACCTATTTACTTGACTACAGGGCCAGGATTCTTAAAACTTATTTACTTGATTACATGGCCAGGATTCTTAAGACCTGATTACTTGACTACATGACGAGGATCCTTAAGACCTGTTTATTTGACTACATGGCCAGTATTTTTAAGACCTATTTACTTGAGTTCCTGGCCAGGATCCTTATAACTATTTACTTGATTACAGGGCCAGGGTCCTTAAGACCTATTTACTTGACTACATGGCCAGGATCCTTACGACCTGTTTATTTCACTACATGGCCAGGATACTTAGTACTTATTTACTTGGCTAGAGGGCCAGGATCCTGAACACCTATTTACTTGACTAAATGGCCAGGATCCTTAAGATATGTTTACTTGACTCAATGGCCAGGATCCTTTAGTCCTGTTTACTTGACTACAGTGCCAGGATTTTTAAGACCTATTTACTTGACTACAGGGCCACGATCATTAAGACTGTTAACTTGACTACAGAGCCAGGATACTTAAGACCTATTTACTTGACTACAGGGCCAGGGTCCTTAAGACCTATTTACTTGACTACATGGCCTGGATCCTTACGAACTGTTTACTTGACATCATGGCCAGGATCCTTAAGACCTATTTACCAAACTACACGGCCAGGATCCTTAAGACCTATTTACTTGAGTTCCTGGCCAGGATCCTTATGACCTATTTACTTGATTACCGGGCCAGAATCCTTAAGACCTATTTACTTGACTACATGGCCAGGATCCTTAAGACCTGTTTACTTGATTACATTGCCAGTATCCTTAACACCTGTTTACTTGACTACATAGCCAGTATTCTTAAGACCTGTTTAATTGACTACATGGCCAGGATACTTAAGACCTGTTTACTTGACTACAGCTCCAGGATCCTTAACACCTATTTACTTGACTACATGGCCAGGATCATTACGATATGTTTACTTGACTCAATGGCCAGGATCATTAAGTCCTGTTTACTTGACTACAGGACCAGGATTTTTAAGACCTATTTACTTGAATATAGGGTCAGGATTCTTAAGACTTATTTACTTGATTACATGTCCAGGATCCTTAAAACCTGTTTACTTGACTATAGGGCCAGGATCCTTAGCACTTATTTACTTGACTACAGGGCCAGGATCCTAAAACCCTATTTAATTTACAACATGGCAAGGATCCTTACGACCTCTTGACTTGACTACATGGCCAGTATCCTTAAGACCTGTTTACTTGACTACATGGCCAGGATCCTTAAGACCTAATTACTTGAATACAGGGCCAGAATCCTTAAGATCTATTTACTTGAATACAGGGCCAGAATGATTTAGACATTTTTACTTGAATACATAGCCAGGATCCTTAATATGTTATTACTTGAATACCTGGCTAAGATCCTTAAGACCTATTTACTTGATTACACGGCCAGTATCCTTAAGACCTATTTACTAAACTTCATGGCTAGGATCCTTAGGACCTGTTTACTTGACTACATGGCCAGGATAATTAAGTCATATTTATTTTAATACAGGGCCAGGATCCTTAAGACCTATTTACATGACTAAATAGCCAAGATCCTTACAACCTGTTTACTTGACTCAATGGCCAGGATCCTTAAGACCTATTTTCTTGACTACAGGGCCAGAATACTTAAGACATACATACTTGATTAGAGAGCCAGTATCCCTAAAACCAATTTACTTGAATACATGGCCAAGATCCTTATGAACTCTTTACTTGACTACTTGGCCAGGATTCTTAATAGCTGTTTACTTGACTACTGGGCCACGATCCTTAAGACCTATTTACTTGACTACAGGGCCAGGTTCCTTACGACATGTTTACTTGATTACATAGCCAGGATCCTTGAGACCTTTTTACTTGACTACAGGGACAGGATTATTAAGACTTATTTACCTGAGTACAGGGCCAGGATCCATACGACCTGTTTACTTGGCTACATGGCCAGGATCCTTACGACCTGTATACTTGACTACAGGGCCAGGATCCTTAAGAACTTTTTACTTGACTACAGGGCAATGATCCGTAAGAACTATTTACTTGCCTACATGGCCAGTATCCTTACGACTTCTTTACTTGACAAACTGACCAGGATCAATTCGACCTGTTTACTTGACAACATGGCCAAAATCCTCAAGACATGTTTACTTTACTACAGGGCCAGGAACCTTAAGAACTATTTCTTTGACTACAGGGCCAGGATCTTTAAGACCAATTTACTAGCCTAAATGGCCAGGATCCTTACGACCTTTTTACTTGACTACATGGCCAGGATCCTTAAGACCTGTTTACTTGACTACAGGGCCAAGATCCTTTAGACCTATTTACTATACTACAGGGCAAGGTTCTTTACGACATGTTTACTTGACTACATAGCCAGTATCCTATAGACCTGTTTATATGACTACATGGCCAGGATCTTTAAGACCTATTTACTTGACTACAGGGCCAGGAACTTTAAGACCTATTTACTTGAGTACATGGCCAGGATCCTTACGATATGTTTACTTAACTACAGGGCCAGGATCCTTAAAACCTATTTACTTGAATACATGGCCAAGATGCTTACAACCTGTTTAATTGACTACATGGCCAGGATCCTTGACCTATTTACTTGACTACATGGCCAGGATTTTTACGACCTGTTTACTTGACCACATGGACAGGATCCTTACGACCTGATTAATTGACTACATGGGCAGGATACTTAAAACCTGTTTACTTGACTACAGAGCCAGGATCCATAAGATATATTTACTTGACTACGGGCCAGGATCTTTTAGGTCTATTTACTTGACTACATAGCCAGTATCCTTTAGACCTATTTACTTGACTCAAATCCAGGATCGTTAAAACATATTTACTTGACTACAAGGCTAGAATTCTTAAGACCTATTTACTTGACTATAATCCAGGATCCTTAAGATATATTTAGTTGGCTAGAGAGCCAGGATCTTTAAGACCTATTTACTTGACTACATGGCCAAGATCCTTACGACATGTTTACTTGAATCAATGGCTAGGATCCTTAAGACCTATTTTCTTGACTACAGGGCCAGGAACCTTAAGACCTATATACTTGATAAGAGGGCCAGGATCCTTAAAACCTATTTACTTGAATACATTGCCAAGATCATTACAACCTGTTTACTTGACTACATTGCCAAGATCCTTGAGACCTTTTTACTTGACTACAGGGACAGGATTATTAAGACTTATTTACCTGAGTACAGGGCCAGGATCCTTACGACCTGTTTACTTGACTACATGGCCACGATCCTTAGGAGCTGTTTACTTGACTACAGGGCTATGATACTTAAGATCTATTTAATTGACTACAGGGCGAGGATCCTTAAGACCTGTTTACTTGACTACATGGCCAGGATCCTTAAGACCTGTTTACTTGACTACAGGGCCAGGATCATTAAGATTTATTAACTTGACTTAATGGCCAGGATCCTTACGATATTTTTACTTTACTACATGGCCAGGATCCTTAAGACCTGTTTAATTGACTACAGGGTCAAGATACTTAAGACATATTTAGTTGAATATAGGGCCAGGATCCTTAAGAACTATTTACTTGAGTACTTGGCCAGGATCCTTACGACCAGTTTACTTGACTACATTGCCAGAATTCTTAAGAACTGTTTACTTGACTACAGGGCCAGTATCTTTAAGACCTGTTTAATTTACTACAAGGCCAGGATACTTTTGACCCATTTACTTGACTACAAGTCCAGGATCCTTAAAACCTATTTAATTGATTACAGGGCTAAAATTCGTAAGACATATTTAATTGACTAAATGGCCAGAATCCTTACGAACTGTTTACTTGACTACATGACCAGGATTCTTAAGACCTGTTTACTTGACTACAAGGCCAGGATACTTAAGTCCTATTTACTTGACTAAATGGCCAGGATTTTTACGACCTTTTTACTTGACTACATGGCCAGGATCCTTAAGGTACCTGTTTACTTGAATACAGGGCAAGGGTCCTTAAGGCTTATTTATTTGAGTACAGGGCCAGTATCCTTAAGACATGTTTACTTGACTACATTGCCAGGATCCTTACGACATATTTACTTGAATACATGGCCATGATCCTTACGAACTGTTTACTTGACTACATGGCAAGTATCCTTAAGACCTGTTTGCGTGACTACACGTTCAGGATCCTTAAGACCTGTTTACTTGACTACAGGTTCAGGATCCTTAAGATCTATTAGCTTGACTACTGGACCAAGATCCTTAAGACCTATTTACTTAACTATATGGCAAGGATCTTTAAGACCTGTTTACTTGACTACATGGCCAGGATCCTTAAGACCTGTTTGATTGACTAAAGAGCCAGGTACCTTAAAACATATTTACTTGACTAGAGGGTAGAATTCTTAAGACCTATTTACGTGAATACATGGCCAGGATCCTTACGAACTGTTTACTTGACTTCATGGCCAGGATGCTTTAGAACTGATTACTTGACTACAGGGCCAGGATCGTTAAGACCTATTTTATTGACTACAAGGCCAGGATCCTTACGACCTGTTTACTTGACTAAATGGCCAGGATCCTTTTGACCTGTTTACTTGACTACATGGCCAGGATCCTTGGGACCTGTTTACTTAACTACAGGGCCAGGATCCATAAGAAATATTTACTTGACTACAAGGCCAATATCCTTAAGATATATTTACTTGACTACATGGCCAGGATCCTTACGACGTGTTTACATGACTACATGGCTGGGAACATTGAGACCTATTTACTTGAATAAAGGGCCAGGGTCCTTAAGACCTATTTACTTGACTACAGGGCCAGTGTCCTTAAAACTTATTTATTTGAGTACAGGGCCAGGAACCTTACGACATATTTACTTAACTACATGGCCAGGATCCTTACGACCTGTTTACTTGTATACATGGCAATGATCCTTACGAACTGTTTACTTGACTACATTGCAAGTATCCTTAAGACCTGTTTACTTGACTACATGGCAAGTATCCTTAAGACCAGTTTACTTGACTACAGGGCTAGGATCCCTAAAAATTATTTACGTGACTACAGCTCCAAGATCCTTAAGTTCTATTTACTTGACTACATGGCCAGGATCAATTCGACCTGTTTACTTGACTACATGGCCAGGATCCTTAAGACCTGTTTACTTGACTACAAGGCCAGGATACTTAAGTCCTATTTACTTGACTACAGGGCAAGGATCTTTAAGACCTATTTACTTGACTAAATGGCCAGGATCCTTACGACCTGTTTACTTGACTACATGGCCAGGATACTTAAGACCTGTTTACTTGACTACAGGGCCAGGATCCTTAAGACCTATTTACGTAACTACAGGGCCAGGATTCTTAAAACCTATTTACTTGACTACATGGCCAGGATCCTTATGACTAGTTTACTTGAATACATGGCCAAGGACATTTAAGACATGTTTACATGACTACTGAGCTAGCGTCCTTAGGACCTATTTACTTGACTACAGGGCCAGGATCGTTAGGACCCATATACTTGACTACATGTCCAGGATCTTTACGACTTGTTTATTGACTAAATGGCCAGGATCCTTTTGACTTGTTTACTTGACTACATTGTAAGCCTCCTTAAAACCTATTTACTTGACTACAGGGCCAGGATCTTTTAGACCTGTTTACTTTACTACAAGGCCAGGATCCTTAAGACCTATTTAATTGACTACACGCCAGGATCCTTAAAACATATTTACTTAACTACAGGCCTAGAATTCTTAATACCTATTTACATGACTAGATAACCAGGATCCTTATGAACTGTTTACTTGACTACAGGGCCAGTATCCTTAAGACCTATCAGGTTTTAAGGATACTGGCCCTGTAGTCAAGTATACAGGTCGTAAGGATCTTGGCCATGTAGTCAAGTAAATATGCCTTAAGTATCCTGGCCTTGTAGTCAAGTAAACAGGTCTTAAGGATCCTGGCCCTGTAGTCAAGTATACAGGTCGTAAGTATCCTTTCCATGTAGTCAAGTAAATATGTCTTAATGATCCTGTCTCTATTGTCATGTAAAAAGGTCTAAAGGATCCTGTACCTTTATTAAAGTAAACAGGTCATAAGGATTCTAGCCATGTAGTCAAGTAAACAGGTCGTAAGTTTCCTGGCCATGTAGTCAAGTAAACAGGTCTTAAGGATACTAGCCCTGTAGTCAAGTAAACGTGTCTTAAGGATCCTGGCCATGTAGTCAAGTAAACAGTTCGGCAGGATACTGGCCATGTAGTCAAGTAAATAGGTCTAAAATATTCTGGCCCTGTAGTCAAGTAAATAAGTTTAAAAGATCCTGGCCCTGTAGTTAAGAAAATAGGTCTTAGGATCCTCGCCCTGTAATCAAGTAAACTGGTCCTAAGGATTTTTTGCCATGTATTCAAATAAACTGGTCTTAAGGATACTGGCCATGTAGTCAAATATGTAGGTCTTAATAATCTTGGCCCTGTATTGAAGTAAATAGATCTTAAGGATGCTGGCCCTGTAGTCAAGTAAACAAGTCTTAAGGAACAAAGTCATGTAGTCAAGTAAATATGTTGTAACTATCCTGGCCATGTAGTCAAGTAAATAGGACTTAAGAATCCTGCCCCTGTAGTCAATAAATAGGTCTTAAGGATCCTGGCCCTGTAGTAAAATAAACAGGTTTTAAGGATCCTAGCCCTGTAGTCAAGTAAATAGTTCTTAAGTATCCTGGCCCTGTAATCAATTAATAGGTCTTGAGGATCCTGGCCATGTACTCAAGTAAACAGTTCGTACGGATTCTGGCCATGTAGTTAAGTAAATTATGTCTTATGGATGCGTGCCATGTATTCAAGTAAATAGATTTTAAGGATTCTGGCTCTTTAGTTAAGTAAACAGGTCTTAAGGATCCGGTCTATGTAGTCATGTAAACTGTTCGTAAGGATCCTGGCTATGTAGTCAAGTAAACAAGTTCGTAAGGATCCTGGCCATGTAGTCAAGTAAACAGGTCGTAAGGATCCTGGCCATGTAGTCAAGTAAACCGGTCTTAAGGATCCTGGCCATGTAGTCAAGTAAACAGTTCGTAAGGATCCTGGCCATGTAGTCAAGTAAATATGTCTTAAGTATCCAGGCCCTGTAATCAAGTAAACAGGTCTTAAGGATCCTGGCCACGTAGTCAAGTAAACAGGTCGTAAAGATCCTGGTCTTTTAGTTAAATAAATAGCTCTTAAGAATCATGGCTCTCTATTCATTAAATATGTCTTATGGATCCTGGCCCTGTAATCATGTAAAGAGGTCTTAAGTATCCTGGCCATGTAGTTAAGTAAACAGGTAGAAATGATCCTGGCACTGTAGTTAAGTAAACCGGTCTTAAGGATCCTGGCCATGTAGTCAAGTAAACAGGTCGTAAGGATCCTGGCCATGTAGTCAAGTAAATAGGTCTCAAGGATCCTGGCCCTGTAGTCAAGTAAATAATTCTTAAGAATCCTGGCTCTGTAGTCAAGTAAACAGGCCTTAAGGATCCTGTTAATGTAGTCAAATAAAAATGTCGTATAGATTCTGGCCATGTAGTCAAGTAAATATGTCTCAAGGATCCTGGCCCTGTAGTCAAGTAAATAGGCCTTAAGTATCCTGGCCCTGTAGTCAAGTAAACAGGTCGTAAGGATCTTGGCAATTTAGTCAATTAAAGAGGTCGTAAGTATACTGGCCATGTAGTAAAATAAATAGGTCTTAAGGATCCTAGCATTGTAGTCAAATAAAGAGGTCTTAAGGACCTTGGCCCTGTAATCAAGTAAATAGGTCTTAAGGATCCTTGCCATGTAGTCATGTAAATAGTTCTTAAGGATCCTGGCCCTGTAGTCAAGTAAACAAATCTTAGGGATCCTGGCCATGTTGTCTTATAAACAGGTCGTAAGAATCCTGGCAATGTAGTCAAGTAAATAGGTCTTAAGTATCCTGGCCCTATAGTCATGTAAATAGTTCTTAAGTATCCTGAACCTGTATTCAAGTAATTAGTTTTTAAGGATCCTGGCCATGTAGTCTTATAACAAGTTCTTAAGGATCCTGGCCATGTAGTCAAGTAAATAGGTCTTATGTATCCTGGCCCTGTAATCAATTAAACAGATCTTAAGGATCCTGGCCATGTAGCAAAGTAAACAGGTCGTAACGATCCTGGCCATGTATTCAAGTAAAGATGGCTTAAGTATCCTGGCCCTGTAGTCAAGTAAAAACGTCTTAAGAATCCTGGTCCCTTATTCAAGTAAACAAGTTTTAAGGATCCATGCCATGTAGTCAAGTAAACAGGTCTTAAGGATGCTGTCCATGTAGTCAAGTAAACAGGTCGTAAGGATCCTGGCCCTGTACTCAAATAAATAATTTTTAAGAATCCTGGCCCTGTAGTCAATTAAATAGATCTTAATGATCCTGGCCCTGTAGTCAAGTAAATAGTTTTTAAGGATCCTGGTCATGTAGTCTAGTAAATAGGTCTTAAGTATCCTGGCCATGCAGTGAAGTAAATATGTCTTAAGGATCCTGGCCCTGTAGTCAAGTAAACAGGTCGTAAGGATCCTGGCGATGTAGTCAAGTAAATAGGTCTTAAGGATCCTGGCCCTATAGTCATGTAAATAGTTCGTAAGGATCCTGGCTCTGTAGTCAAGTAAATAGGTCTTAAGGATCCTGGCCATGTAGTCTTATAAACAGGTCGTAACGATCCTGGCCATGTAGTCAAGTAAATAGGTCTTAAGGATCCTGGTCCTGTAGTCATATAATTAGTTCTTAAAGATCCTGGCGCTGTAGTTAAGTAAACAAATATTAAGGATCCTGGCCATGTAGTTAAGTAAACAGGTCTTAAGAATCCTGGCCATATAGTCAAGTAAACAGGTCTTAAGGATCCTGGCCATGTAGTCAAGTAAATTGGTCTTAAGGATACTGGCCCTGTCGTCAAGTAAACAGGTCTTAAGGATACTGGCCATGTAGTCAAATAAATAGGTCATAAGGATCTTGGCCATTTAGTCAATTAAATATGTCTTAAGAATCCTGGCCTTATAGTCATGTAAATAGGTTTAAAGGATCCTGGCCCTGTAGTCAAGTAAATAGGTCTAAAGTATCCTGGCCATGTAGTCATATAAACAGGTAATAAGGATCCTGGCCATGTAGTCAAGTAAATAGTTTTTAAGGATCCTGGCCCTGTAGTCAAGTAAATAGATCTTATGGATCCTGGCGCTGTAGTCAAGTAAACTTGTCTTAAGGATCCTGGTCATGTAGTTATGTAAACAGGTCGTAAGGATCCTGCCCATGTAGTCAATAATTAAATCTTAAAGATACTGGCCCTGTAGTCAAGTAAACAGGTCTTAAGGAACCTGGCAATGTAGTCAAGTAAACTTGTCCTAATGATCCTGGCCATGTAGTCAAGTAAATAGGTCTTAAGGATCCTAGCACTGTAGTCAAGTAAAGAGTTCTTAAGGATCCTCGCCCTTTAGTCAAGTAAACAAGTCTTAAGGATCCTGGCCATGTAGTAATGGAAACATGTCATAAGGATCCTGGCGATGAAGTCAAGTAATAAGGTTTTAAGGATCCTGGCTTGTAGTCAAGTAAATAGCTCTTAAGGATCTATGCCCTGTAGTCAAGTAAATAGGTTTAATGATCCTTGCCATGTACTCAAATAAACAGGTCGTAAGGATTCTGACCATGTAGTCAAGTAAATATGTCTTAAGTATCCTAACCCTGTAGTCATGTAAATAGGTCTTAAGGATCCTGGACTGTAGTCAAGTAAATAAGTCTTAAGTATCCTGGCACTGTAGTCAAGTAAATAGGTCATAAGGATCCTGGCCATGTAGTCTAATAATAGGTATTAAGTATCCTGGCCCTGTAGTCAAGTAATTAGGTATTGAGGATACTGGCTCTGTAGTCAAGTACACAGGTCTTAAGGATCCTGGCCATGTAGTTAAGTAAACAGGTCGCAAGGAACCTGGCGATATAGTCAAGTAAATATGTCTTAAGAATCCTGGCCCTGTAGTCATGTAAATAGTTCTTAAAGATCCTGGCCCTGTAGTCAAGTAAACAGGTCTTAAGGATCCTGGCCATGTAGTCATATACACAGGTCGTAAGGATCCTGGCCATGTAGTCAAGTATATAGAGCTTAAGGATTCTTGGCCCTGTAGGGAAGTAAATTGGTCTTAATCATTCTGGCCCTGTAGTCAAGTAAACAAGTCTTAAGGATCCTGTTCATGTTTTTAATAAAACAGGTCTTAAGGATCCTGGCCCTGTAGTCAAGTAAATAGGACTTAATGATTCTGGCCCTGTAATCAAGTAAACAGGTCGTAAGGATCCTGGTCATGTATTCAAATAAATATGTCTTAGGTATCCTCTCCCTGTAGTCAAGTAAATAGATCTTAAGGATTCTGGCCCTGTAGTCAAGTATAATAGTTCGTAAGGATCCTGCCCATGTAGTCAATAAATAGATCTTAAGGATCGTGGCCCTGTAGTCAAGTAAACAGATCTTAAGGATCCTGGCAATGTAGTCAAGTAAACAGGTCATAAGGATCCTGGACATATTGTCTAATAAATAAATATTAAGTATCCTGGCCCTGTAGTCAAGTAAATAGTTCTTGAGGATCCTGGCCCTGTATTCATGTAAATAGGTCTTAAGGATCCTGGCCTTGTAGGATAGGTAACAGGTCTTAATGATCCTGGCCATGTAGTCATATAAACAGGTCGTAAGGATCCTGGCCATGTATGTCAAGTAAATATGTCTCAAGGATCCTGGCCCTGTAGTCAAGTAAATAGGTCTTAAGGATCCTGGCCATGTAGTTAAGTAAACAGGTCGCAAGGAACATGGCGATGTACTCAAGTAAATAGGTCTTAAGTATCCTAGCCCTGTAGTCATGTAAATAGGTCTTATGGATCCTTGCCTGTAGTCAAGTAAATAAGTCTTAAGTATCCTGACCCTATAGTCAAGTAAATAGGTCATAAGGATTCTGGCCCTGTAGTCAAGTAAACAGGTCGTAAGGATCCTGCCCATGTAGTCAATAAATAGATCTTAAGGATCCTAGCCCTGTAGTCAAGTAAACAGGTCTTAAGGATCCTGGCAATATAGTCAAGTAAACAGGTCATAAAAATCCTGGCATTGTAGTCTAATAAATAGGTATTAATATCCTGGCCCTGTAGTCAAGTAATTAGGTCGTAAGAATCCTGGCCATGTAGTCAAGTAAATATGTCTTAATGAATCTGGCCCTGTAGTCATGTAAATTGGTCTTAAGTATCCTGGCTCTGTATTCATGTTAACAGGTCTTAAGGACCCTGGCCATGTAGACTAGTAAACAGGTCGTAAGGATACTGGCCATATAGTCAATTAAACAGGTCTTAAGGTTACTGGCTATGTAGTCAAGTAAACAGGTCTTAGAATCCTGGCCATGTAGTCAAGTTTACAGGTCTTCAGGTTCCTGGCCATGTAGTCAAGTAAAGAGGTCTTAATGATACTGGCCCTGTAGTCAATTAAACAGGTCTTAAGGATCCTGGCCATGTAGTCAAGTAAACAGGTCGTAAGGATCTCGGTCATGTAGTCAAGTAAATAGGTTTTAAGGATCCTGGCCATGTAGTCAAGTAAACAGGTTTTACGGATCCTCTCCATGTAGTCAAGTAAACATGACAAAAGGGACCTGGCCATGTAGTCAAGTAAATAGGTCTTAAAAATCCTAGCCCTGTAGTCAAGTAAATAGGTCTTAAGGATCCTTGTCCTGTAGTCAAGTACACAGGTCTTAAGGATCCTGGCCATGTAGTCAAATAAATAGGTACTAAGGATCCTGGCCCTGAATTCAAGTAAATAATTTTTAAGGATTTTGGCCCTGTAGTCAATTAAATAAGTTTTAATGATCATGGACATTTAGTCTTTTAAACAGGTCGTTAGGATCCTGGCCATGTAGTCAAATAAATAGGTCTTAAGGATCCTGGCTCTGTAGTCAATTAAATAGTTCTTAAGGATCATGGCGCTGTAGTTAATTAAACAGGTCTTAATGATCCTGGCCATGTAGTCAAGTAAACAAGTCTTAAGGATCCTGGCCATGTAGTAAAGTAAACAGGTCTTAAGGATTCTGGCCATGTAGTCAATTAAATAGGTCTTAAGGATCTTGGCCCTGTCGTCAAGTAAACAGGTTTTAAAGATCCTGGCCATGTAGTCAAGTAAACAGGTCGTAAGGATCTTGGCCATTTAGTCAAGTAAACAGGTCGTAAGGATTCTGGCACACTAGTCAAATAGACAGGTCTTGAGGATCCTGGCCCTGTAGTCATGTAAATAGGTCTTAAGGATCCTGGCCTTGTAGGATAGTAAACAGGTCTGAATGATCCTGGCCATGTAGTCATATAAACAGGTCTTAAGGATCCTGGCCATGTAGTCAAGTAAACAGGTCGTAAGGATCTTGGCCATTTAGTCAAGTAAACAGTTCGTAAGGATCTTGGCCCTATAGTCAAGTAGATAGGTCTTAAGGATCCTGGCGCTGTAGTCAAGTAAACATATCTTAAAGATACTGGCCATGTAGTCAAGTAAATGTCTTAAGGATCCTGGCCCTGTAGTCAAGTAAACAGATCTTAAGGATCCTAGCCATGTAGTCAAGTAAACAGGTCATAAGGATCCTGGCCATGTAGTCTAATAAATATGTATTAATTATCCTGGCCATGTAGTCAATAATTAGTTCTTGAGGATCCTGGCCCTGTAGTCAAGTACACAGGTCTTAATGATACTGGCCATGTAGTTAAGTAAACAATTCACAAGGAACCTGGCGATGTAGTCAAGTAAATAGGTCTTAAGGATCCTGGCCATGTATTCATGTAAATATGTCTTATGTATCCTGGCCCTGTAGTCAAGTAAACAGATATTAAGGATCCTGTCCATGTAATCATATAAACAGTTCGTAATGATCCTGGCCATGTAGTCAACTAAATATGTCTTAATGATTCTGGCCCTGTAATCAAGTAAATAGGTCTTAAGGATCCTGGCTCTGTATTCAAGTTAACAGGTCTTAAGGATCCTGGCCAGGTAGACTAGTAAACAGGTCTTAAGTATACTGGCCATGTAATCAAGTAAATAGTACTTAAGGATCCTGGCCCTGTAGTAAACTAAATAGTTCTTGATAATCTTGGCCCCGTAGTCAAGTAAACAGGTCTTAAGGATCCTGGTTATGTAGTCAAGTAAACAGGTCTTAAGGATCCTGACCCTGTCGTCAAGTAAACAGGTTTTAAGGATCCTGGCCATGTAGTCAAGTAAACAGGTCGTAAGGATCTTGGCCATTTAGTCAAGTAAACAGGTCGTAAGGATCTTGGCCCTATAGTCAAGTAGATAGGTCTTAAGGATCCTGGCGCTGTAGTCAAGTAAACATATTTTAAAGATACTGGCCATGTAGTCAAGTAAATGTCTTAAGGATAGTGGCCATGTAGTAAAGTAAACAGGTCGTAAGGATGCTGGCCATGTAGTCAAGTAAATAGATCTTAAGGATCTTGGCCCTCTAATCAAGTAAATAGGTCTTAAGGATCCTGGCCCTGTAGTCATGTAAACAGGTCTTAAGTATCCTGGCCATGTAGTCAAGTAAACAGGTCTTATAGATCCGGCCATGTAGACATATAAACAGGTCGTAAGTATTCTGGCCATGTAGTCAAGTAAATAGGTCTTAAGGATCCTGTCCCTTTAGTCAAGTAAATAGTTCTTAAGGATCCTGGCGCTGTAGCTAAGTAAACAGGTCTTAAAATCCTGGCCATGTCGTCAAGTAAACAGGTCTTAAGTATACTGACCATATAGTCAAGTAAACAGGTCTTAAGGATCCTGGCCATGTGTTCAAGTAAATAGGTCTTAAGGATCTTAGCCATGTAGTCAATTAAGAAGGTCTTAATTATCCTGGCCCTGTAGTCAAGTAAATAGGTCTTAAGGATCCTGGCGCTGCAGTCAAGTAAACAAGTCTTAAGGATACTGGCCATGTAGTCAAGTAAACAGGTCTTAAGGATACTGGCTATGTAGTCAAGTATACAGGTCTTAAGGATCCTGGCCCTGTAGTCATGTAAACAGGTCTTAAGGATCCTGACCATGTATTCAAGTAAACAGGTCTAAAGGATCCTGGCCATGTAGTCATATAAACAGGTCATAATGATCCTGGCTTTGTAGTCAAGTAAATAGGTCTTAAGGATCCTGGCCATTGTAGTCAAGTAAATAGGTCTTAAGGATCCTGGCTCTGTAGTCAAGTAAACAGGTCTTAAGGATCCTGGCCCTGTAGTCAAGTAAACAGGTCTTAAGGATCGTGGCCCTTTAGTCAATAAACAGGTCGTAAAGATCCTGCCCATGTAGTCAATAAATAGATCTTAAGTATCCTTGGCCCTGTAGTCAAGTAAACAGGTTTTAAGTATCCTGGCCATGTAGTCATATAAACAGGTCGTAAGGATCCTGGCCATGTGGTCAAGTAAATAGGTCTTAATGATTCTGGCCCTGTAGTCAAGTAAATATGTCTTAAGGATCCTGGCTCTATATTCAAGTTAACAGGTCTTAAGGATCCTGGCCATGTAGTTAAGTAATCAGGTCTTAAGGATACTGGCTATGTAGTCAAGTATACAGGTCTTAAGGATCCTGGCCCTGTAGTCATGTAAACAGGTCTTAAGCATCCTGACCATGTAGTCAAGTAAACAGGTCTAAAGAATCCTGGCCATGTAGTCATATAAACTGGTCATAATGATCCTGGTCAGTAGTCAAGCAAATAGTACTTAAGGATCCTGGCCATGTAGTCAACTAAATAGTTCTTAATAATCTTGGCCCCGTAGTGAAGTAAACAGGTCTTAAGGATCCTGGAGCTTTGGTCAAGTAAACAAGTCATAAGGATCCTGGCCTTGTAGTCAAGTAAACAGGTCTTAATGATCCTGGCCATGTAGTCAAGTAAACAGGTCATAAGGATCCTGGCCATGTAGTCTAATAAATAGGTATTAAGTATTCTTGCCCTCTAATCAATAATTAAATCTTGAGGATCCTGGCCCTATAGTCAAGTAAATAGGTCTTAAGGATCCTGGTACTGAAGTCATGTAAATATGTTCTTAAGGATACTGGCAATGTAGTCAAGTAAAAAGTCTTAAGTATAGTGGCCATGTAGTCAAGTAAACAGGTCTTAAAGATACTGGCCATGTAGTAAAGTAATCAGGTCTTAAAGATCTTGGCCATGTAGTCAAGTAAACAAGTCTTAAGGATCGTGGCCTTGTAGTCAAGTAATCAGGTCGTAAGGATCCTGTCCATGTAGTCAATAAATAGTTCTTAAGGATACTGGCCCTTTAGTCAGGTAAATAGGTCTTAAAGATCCTTGCCCTTTAGTCAATTAAAAAGGTGTTAAGGATCCTGGCCATGTAGTCAAATAAACAGGTCGTAAGAATTCTGGCCATGTAGTCAAGTAAATAGGTCTCAAGGATCTTGGCCCTGTTAGTCAAGTAAATAGGTCTTAAGGATCCTGGTACTGAAGTCATGTAAATAGTTCTTAAGGATACTGGCAATGTAGTCAAGTAAAAAGTCTTAAGTATAGTGGCCATGAAGTCAAGTAAACAGGTCTTAAGGATACTGGCTATGTAGTCAAGTATACAGGTCTTAAGAATCCTGGCCCTGTAGTCATGTAAACATGTCTTAAGCATCCTGGCCCTGTCGTCAAGTAAACAGGTTTTAAGGATCCTGGCCATGTATTCAAGTAAACAGGTATTAAGGATCTTGGCCATTTAGTCAAGTAAATAGGTCGTAAGGATCCTGGCCCTATAGTCAAGTAGATAGGTCTTTAGTATCCTGGCGCTGTAATCAAGTAAACAGGTCTTAAGGATACTGGCCATGTAGTCAAGTAAAAAGTCTTAAGGATAGTGGCCATGTAGTCAATTAAACAGGTCGTAAGAATCCTGGCCATGTAGTCAAGTAAATAGGTCTTAAGGATCTTGGCCCTGTAATCAAGTAAATAGGTCTTAAGGATCCTGGCCCTGAAGTCATTTAAATAGTTCTTAAGGATCCTGGCTCTGTAGTCAAGTAAAAAGTCTTAAGGATAGTGGCCATGATAGTCAAGTAAACAGGTCGTAAGGAAACTGGCGATGTAGTCAAGTAAATAGGCCTGAAGTTTCCTGGCACTGAAGTCATGTAAATAGGTCTTAATGTTCCTGGCCCTGAAGTCAAGTAAACAGGTCTTAAGGATCCTGGTCATGTTGTCAAGTAAACAGGTCGAAAGGATCCTGGTCATGTAGTCAAGATAATAGGTCTTAAGGATCCTGGCCTTGTAGTCTAGTAAATAGGGCTTAAGGATCCTGGCCCTGTAGTCAAGTAAACAGGTCTTAAAATCCTGGCCATGTAGTCAAGTAAACAGGTCTTAAGGATACTGGCCATGTAGTCAAGTAAACAGGTCCTAAAGATCCTGGCCATGTAGTCAAGTAAATAGGTCTTAAGGATCCTGGCCATGTAGTCAAGTAAATATGTCGAAAGGATCCTTGCCATGTAGTCAAGTAAATAGGTCTTAATGATCCTGGCCCTGTAGTCAAGTAAATAAGTCTTAAGGATCCTGGCGCTGTAGTAAAGTAAACAAGTCTTAAGGATCCTGGCCATGTAGTCAAGTAAACAGGTCTTAAGGATACTGGCTATGTAGTCAAGTAAACAGGTATTAAGGATACTGGCCATGTAGTCAAGTACACAGGTTTTAAGGATCCTGGCCATGTAGTCAAGTAAACAGGTCTTAAGGATCCTGGCCTTGTAGTTATGTAAACAGGTCTTAAAGATAATGGCCATGTAGTCAAGTTAAACAGGTCTTAAGAATCCTGGCCATGTAGTCATATAAACAGGTCATAAGGATCCTGGCTATGTAGTCAAGTAAATAGGTCTTAAGGATCCAGGCCCTGTAGTCAAGTAAATAGGTCTTAAGGATCCTGGCGCTGTAGTCAAGTAAACAGGTTTAAGGATCCTTGCCCTGTAGTAAGTAAACAGGTCGTAAGGATCCTGCCCATGTAGTCAATAAATGGATATTAAGGATCCTGGCCCTGTAGTCAAGTAAACAGATCTTAAGAATCATAGCCATGTAGTCAAGTAAACAGGTCATAAGGATCCTGGCCATGTAGTCAAGTACACAGGCCTTAAGTATCCAAGCCATGTAATCAAGTAAACAACTCTTAATGATACTGGCCCTGTAGTCAAGTAAAGAGGTCTTAAGGATACTGGCCATGTAGTCAAGTAAAAAGTCTTAAGAATAGTGGCCATGTAGTCAATTAAACAGGTCGTAAGTATCCTGGCCATGTAGTCAAGTAAATAGGTCTTAAGGATCTTGGCCCTGTAATCAAGTAAATAGGTCTTAAGGATCCTGGCCCTGTAGTTAAGTAAACAGGTCTTAAGAATCCTGGTCATGTTGTCAAGTAAACAGTTCGTAAGGATTCTGGTCATGTAGTCAAGTAAATAGTTCTTAAGAATCCTGTCCCTGTAGTCTAGTAAATAGGTCTTAAAGATCCTGGCCCTGTAGTCAAGTAAATAGGTCTTAAGGATCATGGCCATGTAGTCAAGTAAATAGGTCTTAAGGATCCTGGCCCTGAAGTCATTTAAATAGTTCTTAAGGATCCTGGCACTGTAGTCAAGTAAAAAGTCTTAAGGATAGTGGCCATGAAGTCAAGTAAACAGGTCGTAAGGAAACTGGCGATGTAGTCAAGTAAATAGGCCTGAAGTTTCCTGGCACTGAAGTCATGTAAATAGATCTTAATGATCCTGGCCCTGTTGTCAAGTAAACAGTTCTTATGGATCCTGGCCATGTAGACATATAAACAGGTCGTAAGTATCCTGGCCATGTAGTCAAATAAATAAGTATTAAGGATCCTGTCCCTTTAGTCAAGTAAATAGTTCTTAAGGATCCTGGCGTTGTAGCTAAGTAAACAGGTCTTAAAATCCTGGCCATGTCGTCAAGTAAACAGTTCTTTTGTATACTGGCCATGTAATCAAGTAAACAGGTCTTAAGGATCCTGGCCATGTAGTCAAGTAAATAGGTCTTAAGGTTCCTGGCCATGTAGTCAAGTAAATAGGTCGTAATGATCCTGGTCATGTAGTCAAGTAAATAGGTCTTAATTATCCTGGCCCTCTAGTCAAGTAAATAAATCTTAAGCATCCTGGCGCTGTAGTCAAGTAAACAAGTCTTAAGGATCCTGGCCCTGTAGTCAAGTAAATAGGTCTTAAGTATTCTGGCACTGTAGTCAAGTAAACGGGTCTTAAGAATCCAGGCCGTGTAGTCAAGTAAACAGGTCTTAAGGATCGTGGCCCTGTAGTCAATAAACAGGTCGTGAAGATCCTGCCCTAGTAGTTAATAAATAGATATTAAGGATCCTGGCCCTGTAGTCAAGTAAACAGGTCTTAAGGATCATGGCCATGTAGTCAAGTAAACAGGTCATAAGGAACCTGGCGATGTAGTCAAGTAAACAGGTCTTAAGGATCCTGGCCATGTAGTCTAATAAACAGGTATTAAGTATCCTGGCCCTGTAGTCAATAATTAGGTCTTGAGGATCCTGGCCCTGTAGTCAATTACACAGGTCTTAATGATCTTGGCCATGTAGTTAAGTATACAGGTCGCAAGGAACCTGGCGATGTAGTCAAGTAAATAGATCTTAAGGATCCTGGCCCTGTAGTCAAGTAAACAGGTTTTAAGTATCCTGGCCATGTAGTCATATAAACAGGTCGTAAGGATCCTGGCCATGTGGTCAAATAAATAGGTCTTAATGATTCTGGCCCTGTAGTCAAGTAAATTGGTCTTAAGGATCCTGGCTCTATATTCAAGTTAACAGGTCTTAAGGATCCTGGCCATCTAGTCTAGTAAACAAGTCTTAAGTATCCTGGCAATGTAGTCAAGTACACAGGTCTTAAGTATCCAAGCCATGTAGTCAAGTAAATAGGTCTTAAGGATCCTGGCCCTGTAGTCTAGTAAATAGGTCTCAGGATCCTGGCCCTGTAGTCAAGTAAATAGGTCTTAAGGATCCTGGCCATGTAGTCAAGTAAATAGGTCTTAAGGATCCTAGCCCAGAAGTCATGTAAATAGTTCTTAAGGATCCTGGCACTGTAGTAAAGTAAAAAGTCTTAAGGAGAGTGGCCATAAAGTCAAGTAAACAGGTCGTAAGGTACTTGGCGGTTTAGTCAAGTAAATAGGCCTTAAGGTTCCTGGCACTGAAGTCATGTAAATAGGTCTTAATGATCCTGGCCCTGTAGTCAAGTAAACAGGTCTTATGGATCCTGGCCATGTAGACATATAAACAGGTCGTAAGTATCCTGGCCATGTAGTCAAGTAAATAGGTCTTAAGGATCCTATCCCTTTTGTCAAGTATATAGTTCTTAAGGATCTTGGCGCTGTAGCCAAGTAAACAAGTCTTAAAATCCTGGCCATGTAGTCAAGTAAACATGTCTTAAGGATACTGGCCATGTAGTCAATTAAACAGGTCCTAAAGGTCCTGGCCATGTAGTCAAGTAAATAGGTCTTAAGGATCCTGGCCATGTAGTCAAGTAAATAGTTCGAAAGGATCCTTGCCATGTAGTCAAGTAAATAGGTCTTTATGATCCTGGCCCTGTAGTCAAGAAAATAAGACTTAAGGATCCTGACGCTGTAGTAAATTAAACAAATCTTAAGGATCCTGACCATGTAGTAAAGTAAACAGGTCTTAAAGATCCTGGCCATGTAGTCAAGTAAACAGGTCTTAAGGTTCCTGGCCTTGTAGTCAAGTAAACAAGTCGTAAGTATCCTGCCAATGTAGTCAATAAATAGATCTTAAGGATCCTGGCCTTGTAGTCAAGTAAACAGATCTTAAGGATCCTAGCCATGTAGTCAAGTAAACAGGTCATAAGGATCCTTGACATGTAGTCTAAAAAATATGTATTAAGTATCCTGGCCCTGTAGTCAATAATTAGTTCTTGAGGATCTTGGCCCTGTAGTCAAGTACACAGGGCTTAATGATACTGGCCTTGTAGTTAAGTAAACAGTTCACAAGGAACCTGGCGATGTTGTCAAGTAAATAGGTCTTAAGGATCCTGGCCCTGTATTTATGTAAATATGTCTTATGTATCCTGGCCCTGTAGTCAAGTAAACAGATTTTAAGGATCCTGGCCATGTAGTCATATAAACAGTTCGTAAAGATCCTGGCCATGTAGTCAAGTAAATTGAGCTTAAGTATCCTGGCCCTGTAGTCAAATAAATAGGTCATAAATATTCTGGCCCTTTATTCAAGTAAACAGGTCTTAAGGATCCTGGCCATGTTGTCAAGAAAACAGGTCGTAAGAATCATGGCCATGTAGTCAAGTAAATATGTCTTAATGATTCTGGCCCTGTAGTCAAGTAAATAGTTCTTAAGGATCCTGGCCCTGTAGTAAACTAAATAGTTCTTAATAATCTTGGCCCCGTAGTCAAGTAAACAAGTCTTAAGGATCCTGGCGTTGTAGTCAAGTAAACAGGTCTTAAGGATACTGGCCATATAGTCAATTAAACAGGTCTTATGGATCCTGTCCATGTAGTCAAGTAAACATGTCTTAAGGATTCTAGAAATGTAGTCAAGTAAACAGGTATTAAGGATCCAGGCCCTGTAGTCAAGTAAACTGGTCTTAAGGATACTGGCTATGTAATCAAGTAAACAGGTCTTAAGGATCCTGGCCATGTAGTCAAGTACACAGGTCTTCAGGATCCTGACCATTTAGTCAAATAAACAGGTCTTAAGGGGCCTTTCCATGTAGACAAGTAAACAGGTCGTAAGGATCCTGGCCATGTATTCAAGTAAATAGTTCTACTAAATACTGGCCCTGTAGTCAAGTAAATATGTCTTAAGTATTCTGGCCTTGTAGTCAAGTAAACAGGTCTTAAGGATCCTGGCCATGTAGTCAAGTAAATATGTCTTAAGGATCCTACCCCTGTAGTCAAGTAAATAGGTCTTAAGGATCCTGGCCCTGTAGTCAAGTAAAGAGGTCTTAAGGATCCTCGCCATGTAGTCAAGAATCAGATCATAAGGATCCTAGCCATGTAGTCAAGTAAATAACTCTACAAAATCCTGGCCCTGTAATCAAGTAAATATTTCTTAAGGATCCAGGCCATGTAGTCATTTAACAGGTCGTAAGGATCCTGGCCATGTAGTCAAGTAAACAGGTCTTAAGGATCCTGGCCATGTATTCAAGTAAACATGTCTTAAGGATCCAGGCCATGTAGTCATTTAACAGGTCGTAAGGATCCTGGCCATGTAGTCAAGTAAACAAGTCTTAAGGATCCTGGCCATGTAGTCAAGTAAATAGGTCTTAAAGATCCTGGCCCTGGAATCAAATACACATGTTTAAGGATCCTGGCCCTGTAGTCAACTAAATAATTCTTAAGTATCCTGGCCATGTAGTCAAGTAAACAGGTCGTTAGGATCCTGGCCATATAGTCAATAAATAGGTCTTAAGGATCCTGGCCATGAAGTCAGGTAAATAGGTCTTAAAGATCCTTGCCCTGTAGTTAAGTGAAAAGGTGTTAAGTATCCTGGCCATGTAATCAAGTAAACAGGCCATAAGTATCCTTGCCATGTATTCAAGTAAATAGGTCTTAAGGATCCTGGCCCTGTAGTCATGTAATTAAATCTTAAGAAACCTTGCCCTGTAGTCAAGTAAACAGGTCTTAATGATCCTGGCCATGTTGTCAAGTAAACAGGTCTTAAGGATCTTGGCATGTAGTGAAGTAAATAGGTCGTAAAAATCCTGGCCCTGTAGTCAAGTAAACATGTCTAAAGGATCCTGGCCATGTAGTCAAGTAAACAGGTCGTAATAGATCCTGGCCATGTAGTCAAATAAATAGGTCTTAAGGATCGTGGCCCGGTAGTCATGTAAATAAGTCTTAAGTATCCTTGCGGGGGAATTCAAGTAAACAGGTCTTAAGGATCTTGGCCATATTGTCATGTTAACCGGTCTTAAGGATCTTGTCCATGTAGTCAAGTACACAGGTCTTAAGGATCCTAGCCATGTAGTCAAGTAAACAGGTCTTAAAGATCCTGGTCCTGTAGTCAAGTAAACAGGTCATAAGGATACTGGCTATGTAGTCAAGTAAACAAGTCTTAAGTATTCTGGCTATGTAGTCAAGTAAACATGTCTTAAGGATTCTGGCACTGTAGTCAAGTAAAGAAGTCCTAAGGATCCTGGCCATGTAGTAGAGTAAACAGGTCTTAAAGATCTTGACATGAAGTGAAGTAAATAGGTCTTAAGAATCCTGGCCCTGTAGTCAAGTAAATATGTCTGAAGGATCCTGGCCATGTAGTCAAGTAAACAGGTCGTAAGGATCATGGCCATGTAGTCAAATAAATAGGTGTTAAGGATCCTGGCCCTGTAGTCATGTAAATAGGTCTTAAGTATCCTTGCGGAGGAATTCAAGTAAACAGGTCTTAAGGATCTTGGCCATGTAGCCAAGTAAACCGCTCTTAAGGATCCTGTCCATGTATTCAAGTACACAGGTCTTAAGGATCCTAACCATGTAGTCAAGTAAACAGGTCTTAAGGATCCTGGCCCTGTAGTCAAGTAAACATGTCATAAGAATACTGGCTATGTAGTCAAGTAAACTGGTCTTAAGGATCCTGGCCATGTAGTCAAGTACACAGGTCTTCAGAATCCTGGCCATGTAGTCAAGTAAAGATGTCTTAAGGATCCTTGCCATGTAGTCAAGTAAACAGATCTTAAGGATCCTGGCCATGTAATCAAGTAAATAGCTCTAAAAAATCCTGGCCCTGTAGTCAAGTAAATATGTATTAAGTATTCTGGCCTTGTAGTAAAGTAAACAGGTTTTAAAGGATGCTGGATATGTAGTCAAGTAAACAGGTCGTAAGGATCTTGTCCATTATTCAAGTAAACAGATCTTAAGGATCCTGGACATGTAGTCAACTAAATATGTCTTAAGGATACTGTCCATGTATTCAAGTTAACATGTATTAAGGAACCTGGCCATGTAGTCATATAAACAGGTCTTAAGGATCCTGACCCTGTAGTCAAGTAAAAAGGTCTTAAAGATCCTGGCCATGTTTTCAAGTAAACAGGTCGTAAGGATCCTGGTCTTGTAGTCAAGTAAATAGGTCTTAAGGATCCTGGCCCCGTATTCAAGTAAACAGGTCTTAAGGATCGTGGCCATGTAGTCAAGTAAACAGGTCGTAAGGATCCTGGACATGTAGTCAAGTAAATATGTCTTAAGGATTCTGGTCCTGTAATCATGTAAATAGGTCTTAATTATCGCGGCCCTGTAGTCAATTAAACAGGTCTTAAGGAACCTGGCCATGTAGTCAAGAAAACAGGTCGTAAGAATTCTGGCCATGTAGTCAAGTTAATAGGTCTTAAGTATCCTGGCCCTGTAGTCAAGTAAATAGGTCTTAAGGATCCTGACCCTTTAGTCAAGTTAATAGGTCTTAAGGATCATGGCCATCTATTCAAGTAAATAGGTCGTTAGGATCCTGGCCATGTAGTCAAAATAAATTGTTCTGAAGGATCCTGGCCCTGTAGTCAAGTAAATAGGTCTTAAGAATCCGGGTCCTGTAGTCAAGTAAACAGGTCTAAAAGATCCTGGCCCTTTAGTCAAGTAATCAAGTCTTAATAATCCTGGCCATGTATTCAAGTAAACAAATCTTAAGGTTCCTGGCCATGTAGTCAAGTAAACAGGTCGTAAGAATCCTGGCCAAGTTGTCAAGCAAATAGGTCTAAAGGTACCTGGCAACGTAGTCAAGTAAATAGGTCTTAAGGATCCGGGCCCTGTATTCATGTAAACCGGTCTTTGGGATCCTGGCCATGTAGTCAAGTAAACAGGTCTTAATAATCCTGGCCATGTAGTCATATAAACAGGATATAAAGATCCTGGCTATGTAGTCAAGTAAATAGGTCTTAAAGATTCTGGCCCTGTATTCAAGTAAATATATCTTAACAATCCAGGCGCTGTAGTCAAGTAAACATGTCTTAAGGATACTGGCCATGTAGTCAAGTACACAGGTCTTAAGGATTCTGGAAATGTAGTCAAGTAAACAGGTCTTAAGTATCCTGGACCTGTAGTCATGTAAACAGGTCTAAAGTATCCTGGTCATGTAGTCAAGTAAACAGGTCATAAGATTTCTGGCCATGTAGTTAAGTAAATATGTCTCAAGGATCCTGGCCTTGTAGTCAAATAAATAAGTCTTAAGGATCCTGGCCCTGTCGTCAGGTAAACAGGTTTTAAGGATCCTGGCCATGTAGTTAATAAACAGGTCGTAAGGATCTTGGCCATTTAGTCAAGTAAACAGGTCGTAAGGAACATATCCCTATAGTCAAGTAGATAGGTCTTAAGGATCCTGGCGCTGTAGTCAAGTAAACAGGTCTTAAGGATCCTGGCCATGTAGACAAGTAAAAATTCTTAAGGATAGTGGTCATGTAGTCAAGTAAACGGGTCGTAAGGATCCTGGCCATGTATTCAAGTAAATAGGTCTTAAGGATCTTGGCCCTGTAATCAGGTAAATAGTTAATAAGATCCTGGACCTGTAGTCAAGTAAACAGGTCTTAAGGATTCTGGCCATTTTGTTAAGTAAAAAGGTCGTAAGTATCCTGGTCATGTAGTCAAGTAAATAGATCTTAAGTATCCTGGCAATGTAGTTTAGAAAAAAGGTCATAAGGATCCTCGCCCTGTAGTCAAGTAAACAGGTCTTAAGGATACTGGCCATATATTCAATGAAACAGGTCTTAAGGATACTGGCATTGTAGTATACTAAACAGGTCGTAAGGATCCTGGCCATGTAGTCAAATAAATAGTACATAAGGATCCTGGCCCTGTAGTCAACTAAATAGTTCTTAATAATCCTTGCCCCGTAGTCAAGTAAACAGGTCTTAAGAATCCTGGTCATGTAGTCAAGTAAACAGGTCGTAAGGACCTGGCTATGTAGTCAAGTAAATAGCTCTAAAAAATCCTAGCCCTGTAGTCAAGTAAATATGTCTTAAGGATTCTGGCCTTGTAGTCAAGTAAAGAGGTCTTAAGGATCCTGGCCATGTAGTCAAGTAAATATGTCTTAAGAATCCTTCACCTGTAGTCAAGTAAATAGGTCTTAAGGATCCTGGCCCTGTAGTCAAGTAAAGATGTCTTAAGGATCATCGCCATGTAGTCAAGATAAATGTCGTAAATATACTATCAATGTAGTCAAATAAATAGGTTTTAAGGACCCTTGCCCTGTATTTAATAAATAGGTTTTAAGGATCCTGGCCCTGTAGTCAAGTAAACAGGTCTTAAGGGTCCTGGCCATGTAATCAAGTAAACCGGTCGTAAGGATCCTGGCCATGTAGTCAAGTAAATAGGTCTTAAGTATCCTGGCCCTGTAGTCAAGTAAAGAGGTCTCAAGGATTCTGGCCCTGTAGTCAAGTAAACAGTTCGTAAGGATCCTGCCCATATAGTCAATAAATAGATCTTAAGGATCCTGGCCCTTTAGTCAAGTAAACAGGTCTTAAAGATTCAGCAATGTAGTCAAGTAAACAGGTCATAAGGATCCTGGCCATGTAGTCCAATAAATAGGTATAAAATATCCTGGCCCTGTAGTCAAGTAAATATGTCTTGAGGATCCTGAAGCTGTAGTCAAGTACACAGGTCTTAAGGATCCTGGCATGTAGTTAAGTAAACAGGTCGCAAGGAACCCTACGATCTAGTCAAGTAAATACGTCTTAAGGATCCTGGACCTGTAGTCATGTAAATAGTTCTTAAGGACACTGGCCCTGTATTCAATTAAACATGTCTTAAGGATCCTGGCCATGTAGTACATAAACAGGTCGTATATATCCTGACCATGTAGTCAAGTAAATAGAGCTTAAGATTCCTGGCACTGTAGTCAAGTAAATAGGTCTTAAGTATTCTGGCCCTGTAGTCAAGTAAACAGGTCTTAAGAATCCTGGCCATGTTGTCAAGAAAACAGGTCGTAAGAATCTTGGCCATATAGTAAATAAATAGGTCTTAAGGATCCTGACCATGTAGTCAAGTAAACAGGTCGTAAGGATCCTTGCCATGTAGTCAAGTAAATATGTCTTAAGTATCCTGGCCCTGTAGTCAAGTAAATAGTTCTTAAGGATCTTGGCACTGTAGACAAGTAAACAGGTCTTAAAGATCCTGGCCATGTAGTCAAGTAAACATGTCTTAAGGATACTGGCCATGTAGTCAAGTAAACAGGTCTTAAAGGTCCTGGACATAAAGTCAAGTAGATAGGTCTTAAGGATCCTGGCCCTGTAGTCAAGTAAACATGTCTAAAGAATCCTGGACCTGTAGTCAAATAAACAGGTCTTAACGATCCCAGCCATGTAGTCAAGTAAACAGGTCGTAAGGATCCTGGCCATGTAGTCAATAAATAGGTCTTAAAGATCCTGGCCCTCTAGTCGAGTAAATAGATCTTAAGGATCCTTGCCCTAGTAGTCAAGTAAAAAGGTGTTAAGGATCGTTGCCATGTAGTCAAGTAAACAGGTCTTAAGGATCCTGGCCATGTAGTCAAGTAAATATGTCTTAAGGATCCTGGCCCTGTAGTAAAGTAATTAGATCTTAATAATCCTGGCCCTGTAGTAAATTAATCAGGTCTTAAAGATCCTGGCCATGTAGTCAAGTAAACAGGTCATAAGGATCCTGGCCAATTATCTAGTAAACAGTTCGTAATGATCCTGGCTATGTAGTCAATAAATAGGTCTTAAGGATCTTGGCCCTGTAGTCAAGTAAATAGTTCTAAAGGATTTTGGCCCTGTAGTCAAGTAAACAAGTCTAAATGATCCTGGCAATGTAGTCAAGTAAACAGGTCGTACGGATCCTGGCCATGTAGTCAAGTAAATATGTCTTAAGGATCCTGGCCCTGTAGACAAGTAAATAGGTCTTAAGGATTCTTGCCCTTTATTCAAGTGAACATGTCTAAAGGATCCTGGCCATGAAGTCAAGTAAACAGGTCATAAGGATCCTGGCCATGTAGTCAAGTAAATATGTCATAAGGATCCTGGCCCTGTAGTAAAGTAAATTGGTCTTAAGGATCCTGGCACTGTATTCAAGTAAACAGGTCTTAAGGATCCTGGCCATGTAGTCAATTAAACATTTCTTAAATATCATGGCCATGTAGTCAAGTAAATAGCTCTAAAGTATCCTGGTCCTGTAGTCAAGTAAATATGTCTTAAGGATCCTGGCCCTCTAGTCAAGTAAAAAGGTCTTTAGGATCCTGGACATGTAGTAAAGTAAACAGGTAAAAAGGATCCTGGCCATGTAGTAAAGTAAATAAGTATTAAGGATCCTGGCCATGTAGTTAAATAAATAGGTCTTAAGGATCCTGGCCCTGTAGTCAAGTACACAGGTCTTAAGGAACCTGGCCATATATTCAAGTAAACAGGTCGTAATAAACCTGGCAATGTAGTCAAGTAAATAGATCTTAAGGATCCTGGCCCTGTAGTCATATAAATATGTCTTAAGGATCCTTGCCCTGTAATCAAGTAACAGGACTTAAGGATCCTGGCCAATAGTCTAGTAAACAGGTCGTAAGGATCCTGGCCATGTAGTCAATAAAATAGGTCTTAAGGATCTTGGCCCTGTAGTCAAGTAAATAGTTCTAAATAATTTTGGCCCAGTAGTCAGGTAAACAGGTTTAAAGGATCCTGGCAATGTATTCAAGTAAACAGGTCGTAAGGATCCTGGCCATTTAGTCAAGTAAATAGGTCTTAAGGATCTTGGCCCTGCAGTCAAGTAAACAGTTCTATACGATTCTGGCCCTGTAGTCAAGTAAATATGTTTTAAAGATCCTGGCCCTGTGTCAAGTAAACAGATCTTAAAGATCCTGGCCCTGTAGTCAAGTAAATAGGTCGTAAGGATCCTGGCCATGTAGTTAAGAAACATGTCGCAAAGAATCTGGCGATGTAGTCAAGTAAATAGTTCTTAAGAATCCTGGCCCTGTAGTCATGTAAATAGGTCTTAAGGATCCTGGCCCTGTAGTCAAGTAAACATGTCTTAAGTATCCTGGCCATGTAGTCATATAAACAGGTCGTAAGGATCCTGGCCATGAAGTCAATTAAATAGAGCTCAAGTATCCTGGCCCTGTAGTCAAGTAAATAGGTCTTAAGTATTCTGGCCCTGTAGTCAAGTAAACAGGTCTTAAGAATCCTGGCCATGTTGTCAAAAAAACAGGTCGTAAGAATCTTGGCCATATAGTAAATAAATAGGTCTTAAGGATCCTGACCATGTAGTCAAGTAAACAGGTCTTAAGGATCTTGGCCATGTAGTCAAGTAAATAGGTCGTAAGGATCCTGGCCCTATATACAAGTAAACATGTCTAAGAATCCTGGCCATGTAGTCAAGTAAACAAGTCGTAAGAATCCTTGCCATGTATTCAAGTAAATATGTCTTAAGGATCCTGGCCCTGTAGTCATGTAAATAGATCTTAAGGATCCTTGCTGGGGAATTCAAGTAAACAAGTCTTATGGATCCTGGCCATGTAGTCAAGTAAACAGATCGTAAGGATCCTGGCCATGTAGTCAAGTAAATAGCTCTCAAAAATTCTGGCCCTGGAGTCAAGTAAATATGTCTTAAGTATTCTGGCCTTGTAGTCAAGTAAACAGGTCCTAATGATACTGGCCATGTAGTCAAGTAAATATGTCTACAGAATCCTGCCTCTGTAGTCAAGTAAATAGGACTTAAGGATCCTGGCCCTGTAGTCAAGTAAAGAGGTCTTAACGATCCTCGTCATGTAGTCAAGTAAACAGGTCGTAAAAATACTAACCATGTAATCAAATAAATAGGTCTTAAGGATCTTTGCCCTGTAGTCAATAAATAGGTCTAAAGGAGCCTGGCCCTGTAGTCAAGTAAAGAGTTCTTAAGTGTTCTGGCCCTGTAGTCAAGTAAACAGGTCTTAAGGATCCTGGCCATGTAGTCTAGTAAACTTGTCGTAAGGATCCTGGCCATGTAATCAAGTAAATAGGTCTTAAGGATCCTGGACCTGTACTCAAGTAAATATGTCTTAAGAATCCTGGTCCTGTAGTCAAGTACACATATCTTAAGGATCCTGGCCATGTAGTCAAGTAAACAGGTAGTAAGGATCCTGACGATGTAGTCAAGAAAAAATAGGTTATAAGGATCCTGGACCTGAAGTCATGTAAATAGTTCTTAAGGATCCTGGCCTTGTAGTCAAGTAAATGGGTCTTAAGGATCCTGGCCATGTAGTCTTATAAACATGTCGTAAAGATTCTGGCCATGTAGTCAAATAAATAAGTCTTAAGTATCCTGCCCTTGAAGTCAGGTAAATAGTTCTTAAAAATACTGGCGCTGTTGTTATGTAAACAGGTCTTAAGTATTCTGACCATATAGTCAAGTAAACAGGTTTAAGGATCCTGGCCATATAGTCAATTAAACAGGTCTTAAGGATCCTGGCCATTTAGTCAAGTAAATAGGTCTTAAGGATCCTGGCCCTGTCGTCAAGTAAACAGGTTTTAAGGATCCTGGCCATATAGTCAAGTAAACAGGTCGTAAGGATATTGGCCATTTATTCAAGTAAACAGGTCGTAAGGAACCTGGCCCTGTATTCAAGTAGATTGGTATTTAGGATCCTGGCGCTGTAGTCAAGTAAACTGCTCTTAAAGATCCTGGCCATGTAGTCAAGTAAAAAGTCTTAAGGATAGTTGTCATGTAGTCAAGTAACCAGGTCGTAAGTATCATGGCCATATAGTCAAGTAAATAGGTATTAAGAATCTTGGCCCTGTAATCAATTAAAAAGGTACTAAGTATCCTGGACCTGTAGTTAAGTAAACAGGTCTTAAAAATCCTGGCCATGTTGTCAAGTAAACAGATCGTAAGAATCCTGGTCATGTAGTCAAGTAAATAAGTCTTAAGGATCCTGGCACTGTAGTCTAGTAAATAGGTCTTAAGTATTCTGGCCCTGTAGTCAAGTAAACAGGTCTTAAGGATACTGGCCATGAATTCAAGTAAACAGGTCTTAAGGATCCTGGTAATATAGTATAGTAAACAGGTCGTAAGGATCCTGGCCATGTAGTCAAGTAAATATTACTTAAGGATCCTGGCCCTGTAGTCAACTAAATAGTTCTATATAATCCTGGCCCCGTAGTCAAGTAAACAGGTCTTAAGCATCCTGGCCATGTAGTCAAGTAAACAGGTCTTAAGGATCCTCGCCATGTTGTTAAGTAAATAGGCGCAAGGAACCTGGCGATGTAGTCAAGTAAATAGGTCTTAAGAATCCTGGCCCTGTAGTCATGTAAATAGGTCTTAAGTATCCTGGCACTGTAGTCAAGTAAACAGATCTTAAGGATCCTGGCCATGTAGTCATATAAACAGGTCGTAAGGATCAAGGACATGTAGTCAAGTAAATAGTATTTAAGGATCCTGGCCCTGTAGTCAACTAAATAGGTCTTAATAATCCTGGCCATGTATTCAAGTAAACTGGTCTTAAGGATACTTGGCCATATAGTTAAGTAAACAGGTCTTAAGGATCCTGGTCATGTAGTCAAGTAATCAGGTCGTAAGGATCCAGGTCATGTAGTCAATTAAATATGTCTTAAGGATTCCGGCCCTGTATTCAAGTAAATAGTTATTAAGTATTCTGGCCTTGAAGTCAAGTAAACAGGTCTTAAGGATCCAGGGTATGTAATCAAGTAAACAGGTCGTAATAATCCTGGCCATGTAGTCAAGTAAATAATTCTTAAATATCCTGACCATGTATCCAATAAATATGTCTTAAGGATCCTAGCCCTGTAGTCAAGTAAACAGGGCTTAAAGATACTGGCAATGGAGTCAAGTAAACAGGTCGTAAGGATCCTGGCCATGTAGTCAAGTAAATATGTCCTAAGAATCCTGGCCCTATTGTCAAGTTAATAGGTCTTAAAGATCCTGGCCCTGTATTCAAGTAAACAGATCTTAAGAATTCTGGCGCTGTAGTTAAGTAAACAGATCTTAAGGATCCTGGCCATGTATTCAAATAAACAGATCGCAAAGATCTTGGCCCTGTAATCAAATAAATAGGTCTTAATGATCCTGGCCATGTAGTCAAGTAAACCGGTCTTAAGGATCCTTGCCATGTAGTCAAGTAAACAGGTTGTAAGGATCCTGGCCATGTATTCAAGTAAATATGTTTTAAGGATCCTGGCCATGTAACAAGTAAATAGGTCTTAAGGATCCTTGCCGTGTGGTATAGAAAATAGTTCTTAAGGATACTTGCTCTGTAGTCAATAAAACAGGTCTTAATGATCCTGGCCATTTAATCAAGCAAACAGGTCGTAAGGATCCTGGCCATGTTGTCAAGTAATTAGGTCTTAAGGATAATTGCCCTGTAGTCAATGAAATAGGTCCTAAGGATTCTTGGCCCTTTAGTCAAGTAAACAGTTCTTAATGATCCTGGCCATGTATTAAAGTAAAAAGTTCGTAAGGAACCCGACCATGTAGTAAAATAAATAGGTCTTAAGGATCCTGGCCCTATAGTCAAGTAAATAAATCTTAAGGATACTGGCCCTATAGTCAAGTAAACAGGTCTTTAGGATCCTGGCCATGTAGTCAAGAAAACAGGTCGTAAGTATCCTGGCCATGTAGTCAAGTATATAGGTCTTAAGAATCCTGGTACTTTAGTCAAGTAAACAGGTCTTAAGAATACTGGCCATGTAGTCAAATAAACAGGTCATAAAGATCCTGGCCATGTAGTCAAGTAAATAGGTTTTAATGATCCAGGCCCTGTAGTCAAGTAAATAGGTCCTAAAGGACCTGGCCCTGTAGTCAAGTAAACAGGTCCTTAGGATCCAGGCAATGTAGTCAAGTAAACAGGTCGTAAGGATCCTGTCAATGTAGTTAGGTAAACAGGTCGAATTGATCCTGGCCATGTAGTCAAGTAAATAGGTCTGAAGAATCCTGGTCATTTAGTCAATTAAATAGGTCGTAAGGATCTTAGCCCTGTAGTCAAATAAACGGGTCGTAGGATCCCGGCCATGTAGTCAAGTAAATAGGTGTTAATGATTCTGATCAAGTAGTCAAATAAATATGTCTTAAGTATCTTGGCCCTGTAGTCAAGTAAACAGGTCTTAAGTATCCTGGCCATATAGTCAAGTAAGAAGGTCGTAAGGATCCTGGCCATTTATTCAAGTAAATAGTTCTTAAAGATCCTGGACCTGTAGGCTAGTAAATAGAACTTATGTATCCTGGCCCTGTAGTCAAGTTAAAAGTCTTAATGTCCTGGCCATGTAGTCAAGTAAACAGGTCGTAAGTATCCTGGCCATATATTCAAGTAAATATTTCTTAAGAATCCTGTTCCTGGTGTCAAGTAAATAGTTCTTAAGGATTCTGGAACTATAGTTAAGTAAACAGGTCAAAAGAATCCTGGCCATTTTGTCAAGTAAACAGGTCGTAAGAATCCTGGCCATGTAGTCAAGTAAACTGGTCTTAAGGATCCTGGGCATGTTTTCAAGTAAACAGGTTAAATTGTTCCTGGCCACGTAGTCAATTAAACAGGTCGTAAGTATCATGGCTATGTAGTCAAGTAAATAGTTCTTAGGATCCTGGCCATGTAGTCAAGTAAATAGGTCTTAAGGATCCTGACCCTGTAGTCAAATAAACAATTTTTAAGAATACTTTCCATGTAATCAAGTAAAAAGTTCGTAAGGATCCTAGCCATTTAGTGAAGTAAATAGGTCTTAAAGTTCCTGGCCCTGTAGTCAAGTAAATAGGTCTTATGGATCCTGGCCCTGTAGTCAAGTAAACAGTTCTTAAGGATCCTGGTCATGTAGTCAAGTAAACAGGTCATAAGGATCCTGGACATGTAGTCAAGTAAATAGGTCTTAAGTATACTGGCCCTGTAGTCAAGTAAACAGAGCTAAAGAATTCTGGCTATGTAGTCAAGTAAAAGGGTCGTAATGATCTTGGGCATGTATTCAAGTATATAGGTCTTAAGGATTCTGGCTCTGTAGTAAAGTAAGAAGGTCTTAATGATCCTGGCTATGTATTCAAGTAAACAGGACGTAATGATCTTGGGCACGTATTCAAGTAAATAGGTTTTAAGGATCCTGGCTCTCTAATCAAGTAAATAGGTCTTAATGATCCTGGCCTTGTAGTAAAGTAAACAGATCTTAAGGATACTGGCCCTGTATTCAAGTAAACAGGTCCTAAGGATTCTGGTTGTATAGTTAAGTAAACAGGTTGTAAGGATCCTAGCCATGTAGTCAAGTAGACAATTCGTAATGATCCTGGCCATGTAGTCAAGTAAACATGTCTTAAGGATCCTGGCCATGTAGTCAAGTAAAGAGGTCGTAAGTGTCCTGGCTATGTAGTCAAGTAAATAGGTCTTAAGGATCCTGGCCTAGTATACAAGAAATACGTCTTAAGGATCCTGGCCATGTAGTCAAGTAAACAGGTAGTAAGGATCCTGGCCATGTAGTCAAGTAAATAGACCTTAAGGATCCTGGCCCTGTAGTCAAGTAAATAGGACTTAAGGATGTTGGCCCAGTAGTCAAGTAAACTGCTCTTAAGGATCCTGGCCATGCAGACAAGTAAACAGGTCCTAATGATCCTGGCCATCTAGTTAAGTAAACTGGTCGTAGGAATACTGGCCATGTAGTCAAGTAAACAGGTCTTAAGAATACTGAGTATGTAGTCAAGTAAACAGTTCGTAAATATCCTGGCCATATTGCAAAGTAAGTTAGTCTTAATAATACTAGCCCAGTATTCAAGTAAACGCGTCTTAAGTATTCTGGCAATGTAGTCAAGTAAATACATCTTAAGGATCCGGGGCCTGTAGTCAAGTAAACAGGTCTTAAGTATCCTGGCCATGTAGTCAATTAAACAGGTCGTAAGGATCCTGGCCATGTATTCAAGTAAACAGGTCATAAGGATCCTGGCCATGTAGTCAAGTAAATAGGTCGAAAGGATCCTGGCCATGTAGTCAAGAAAATAGATCTTAAGTATCCTGGGCCTGTAGTCAATTAAATAGGTCTTAAGAATCCTGGACGAGTAGTCAAGTAAACAGCTCTTAAGGATCCTGGCCATGTAGTCAAGTAAACAGGTTGTAAGGATTTTGGCCATGTATTCAAGTAAATAGGATTTAAGGATCCTGGCCTTTTAATCAAGTATATAGGTCTTAAGGATCCTGGCCCTGTAGTCAAGAATATTGGTCTTAAGGATCCTGGCCATTGAGTCAAGTAAACAGGTCTTAAGGATCCTGGCCATGTAGTCAAGTAAACTGTTCGTAAGAATCCTGGTCATGTAGTCAAGTTAATATGTCTTAAGTATTCTATCCTTGTAGTCAAGTAAATAGGTTTTAAGGATCCTGGACTTGTAGTCAATTAAATAGGTCTTAAGGATCCTGGCCTTTTAGTAAAGTAAACAGGTCTTAAGAATACTGGCCCTGTAGACAAGTAAATAGATCTTAAGGATCCAGGGCCTGTAGTCAAGTAAACAGGTCATAAGTATCCTGGCCAAGTAGTCAATTAAACAGGTCGTAAGGATCCTGGCCATGTAGTCAAGTAAACAGGTCGTAAGGATCCTGGCCATGTAGTCAAGTAAGTAGGTCGAAAGGATCCTGGCCATGTAGTCAAGTAAATAGATCTTAAGTATCCTGGGCCTGTAGTCAAGTGAATAGGTCTTAAGAATCCTGGACGAGTAGTCAAGTAAACAGCTCTTAAGGATCTTGGCCTTGTATTCAAGTAAATAGGATTTAAGGATCCTGGCCCTTTAATCAAGTATATAGGTCTTAAGTATCCTGGCCCTGTAGTCAAGAATATTGGTCTTAAGGATCCTGGCCATTGGGTCAAGTAAACAGGTCGTATGGATCCTGGCCATGTAGTCAAGTAAATAGATCTTAAGGATTCTGGCCCTGTAGTCAAGTAATTAAGTCTTAAGAATCCTGGCCCTGTAATCAAGTAAACAGCTTTTAAGGATCCTGGCTAGGTAGTCAACTAAAAATGTTGTAAGGATCTTGAACATGTATTCATGTAAATAGGTTTTAAGGATCCTGGCCATTTAATCAAGTATATAGGTCTTAAGGATCCTGACCATGTAGTCAAGTAAATATATCCTAAGGATACTGGCGTTTTAGTAAAGTAACCAGGTCTTAAGGATCCTATCCATGTAGTCAAGTAAACATTTCGAAAGGATCATGGCCATGTAGTCAAGTAAATAATGCTTAAGGATCCTGGCCCTGTAGTCAAGTAAACAGGTCCTAATGATCCTGGCCCTGGAGTCAAGTAAACAGGTCTTAAGGATCCTGGCCATGTAGTCAAGTAAACAGGTCGTATAGATCCTGGCCATGTAGTCAAGTAAATAGGTCTTAAAGATCCTGGCCCTGTGCTCAAGTAAATTGGTCTTAAGTATTCTGGCCCTGTAGTCAAGAAATTAGGTCTTATAGATCCTAAACCTGTAGTCAAGTAATTAGGTCTTAATGATCCTGGCCATGTAGTCATGTAAACAAGTCTTAAGAATCCTGGCCATGTAGTCAAGTAAACAGGTCGTATAGATCCTGGCCATGTAGTCAAGTAAATAGGTCTTATGTATCCTGGCCCTATAGTCAAGTAAATAAATCTTAAGAATACTGGCCCTGTAGTCAAGTAAACAGGTCTTAAGGATCCTAGCCATGTAGTCAAGTAAACAGGTCGTAAGGATCCTGGCCCTGTAGTCAATTAAATAGGTCTTAAGGATACTGACCCTGTAGTCAAATCAATAGGTCTTAAGGATCATGGCCCTGTAGACTAGTAAACAGGTCTTAAGGATACTCGCCGTGTATTAAAGTAAACAATTCGTAAGGATCCTGGCCATGTAGTCAAGTAAATAGGTTTTAATGATCCTGGCCCTGTAGTCAAGTAAATAGGTCCTAAGGATCCTGGCCCTGTATTCAAGAAACAGGTCTTAGGTATCCTGGCAATGTAGTCAAGTAAATAGATTGTAAGGATCCTGGCCATGTGGTCAAGTAAATAGGTCTTAAGGATCCTGGCCCTGTAGTCAAATAAATAGTTCTTAAGGATCCTGGCTCTTTATTCAAGTAAAACGTCTTAAGAATACTGGCCATGTAGTCAAGTAAACAGGTCGTAAGGATCCTGGCAATTTAGTCAATTAAACAGGTCGTAAGGTTCCTGGCCATGTAGTCAAGTAAATGGGTCTTAAGAATCCTGGCCCTCTAGTCAAGTAAACAGGTCCTAAGGATCCTGGCCATGTTGTCAAGTAAAAAAGTCGTAAGGATCCTGGCCCTGTAGTCAAGAAAATAGGTCTTAAGAATCGTGGCCCTGTAGTCAAGTAAACAGGTCTTAAGGATCCTGGCAATGTAGTCAAGTAAACAGGTCTTAAGGATCCTGGCCATGTAGTCAATTAAATAGGTCTTAAGGATCCTGGTCCAGTAGTCAAGTAAATAGGTCTTAAGGATCCTGGCCCTGTAACCAAGTAAACATGTCTTAAGAATACTGGTCATGTTTTCAAATAAACAAGTCGTTAGGATCCTGGCCATGTAGTCAAGTAAAAAGGTCTTAAGGATCCTGG
>CABFWO010005577.1:28860-45814 GCA_902155825.1 Timema genevievae | reverse complement strand
TAATATCAAAAGATTGAATGATCCTCGTTTGAAAAGTTTTTAAAAATAATAATCTTTGAACAGATATTTGGATTTTTATAAAAAAATTCGGATAGAGGCTATTTGCAGTAGTCCTTACCCAATTTTTTTTTAAATTTGGAGTGCTCTATAAACTGTTTAGAGTGTTCATCGTCTGATATATTTATTTTCAAAAATAGATGCGTCTTAAAGCTATTAGAATTGATCTTACAGTAGCAAATGTTTTAAATTAAATGCCCATGGAAGCTACAGGTTGTCTACCAGACTATAGTTTTGAAACTCCAGTATATTTCCAGTATATATTTTTAAAGAAATCCAGTATATATGAAGGGTACTCAGAGACAAACAATGCCTATTTCAAAATCATAAAAAGATAGAAAGTTAGGGTAGGCCCAGGTCTGCCATAGTTAAACATATTAACATCAAGAATCAAGTGTTTTGACGCATATATGATAGTATATACTAAGGATGAGATCCTAGAACCTACAAGGAATATTTATGGATTCAAGACTCAAATCATAATAATTTTTTTAAATAGGTACTAAGTTTGAGTTACTTTTTAGTTATTAAAATAGTTAAGTAGTCTCTTGTGGTTAAAACTAAGTTTGAGTTACTTTTTAGTTATTAAAATAGTTAAGTAGTCTCTTGTGGTTAAAACCAAATTAATGACAGGAAAAGCTAACAGCCAGACCCCAGATCATTAATTTACCATTTAATGTAAACAAAATCAGAGGTGAAGGAAAAAATCCTGGTTATTGGGAAGGTTTAACACTTATGCTTACAATATTTTCTAACATTCAAATTTTGTAATTAGGGATTTGATGGCAAAATTAAGTTTCAGATTTGAAAAAAGGTGAATCCAACCCATCTTTAATACATGTGCATACACACACATTACATTTTCTGAATGACCTATGCCGTCGACCTCGGTGGTCTTGGGGTAAATTGATCGCCTCAGGACCCTATGTTTGTGGGCTCGAACACAACAGAGGTCGAAGGCTTTTTCTGAGAAAAAAATCATAGCTCAACATCCTTAGGAGAAGTAAAGCTGTCGGCTCCATGTGGCATGTAAAATAGCCCTGAAAGGCATGTGAAAATTCCTCTCCTGGCAAAATTGGTATTATGTCATTTCCCCTCACTCACAGAACTTTAGAGATACAAATAATCAGCCTTGGTGGCGCAACTTCAAAGAATGATTACAGCCAAGGAGTTTACTCTAACAAAAAAACTAACTATTATCCCCACCACCCCTTGACAGTCGATACTTTCTACAAGTTATATTTTTGATAATGAATTTGTTTAATAAATATATAGTAATAAAGATACAGAATATTCAATGAAAAATAACCAACAAATATTATGTTGATAAAAATTATTTGGAAATAAAGATAATTGCAGTTACCTAACATTATTAAAAATTAACAAATATTTTTTTTAGAATGTAGACAAAAGTTAAAATTCATTCAACCACAAAACTTTTTCAATTTTTGCATTTCATGTTCTAACACTTCTGCCTCTTCCTTTGCTTTGTGCAAAATTGTTATCCTTTTCACTTTTAATTTTCTTATTTCTTCAAATGCCGTTTTTTCTTTTTTGACTTAAGTCTACTTCAATCTTTTTCTTCTTTTCAAGTGATTCTTTCCTTATTCTTGATGCATTCCTCACAGCATGAATCATCTTTTTTGAAATGGTCATATTCAGAAGCCCTCCAGCTGCAGTGATTGCATCATAAGTTACAAGATGAGCAATAAGGCTGTCCTCATGTAGGTTTTTAACTAGACATTCTTTATTTAAAGAAAAACTTTGCTCAATGGCTGCATTGCTACAGAAGAGAACAAGGATTTTTAAGTAGAATATTGCAGTTCCGTTGTATCTTTGACAATTTTGTAGGAGAGAGGACATTTATGTAAAAGTTTGTTGCAGAGATCAACTTGGAATTTTCGACTGCAGGGGCCAAGTCAAATGTATTTTTGCTCCCACTTTCATTCTGTTAATATGTTTCTTTCTCTAGGCATGAGAATGGTGTGAAGATACTCCTATGTTACTTACATGAAAGTTAGTTTCACACAAAGAACAATGTCCATTAATTTTATCACAATCCACTCTTTGGAGCCACAGCTATCTGTAAATACTGTACTGTTTAACTAATCATTCCTTAAAGAAGTTTTTCCTCTGGGTTTACTCATTTCTTCTTATACACAAAGATAACAAGACAATAGGGCCGTGCAGAGTATTCACATTAACTATACAGCTTTATTGGGGCATGACGGGGGTGGGGGGGAGATGTATCAAACAAGACATACCAGAGGGGGAGTATTCAAGGGGTGGTAAAACTATGACTATCAGTAGTGTTCAAATTAGAAACATTAGAATGTTGATGCAAACTGCTCTAGTCAATATTTCATTCAATGAGATGTGGCTTAATATTTTCCCTGTGTCTGATTCAAGTATATTTCCAGTATTGGTAGACACCCTGTTGATACACTAATTCTAAAAACATAAGAACCCCTCACCTTTGGAAGAGTCATCATAGCCGATGTGTTTCACTGTCTCTCGTATCACCTTCTGATAGTCCACATTCGCTTTAGAAGTGATCTCTCCACACAAAAGGATCATTCCGGTTTTGGTCACGGTTTCTAAAACAAATCCACAGTACTTAGTGAAAATTTGGTCTCATTTCTGTTGGGGTTTATCTAGAGATGTCACGATACCTCTTTTTCTCGATTCCGATTCTTAAGTTCAAGCTTGATTTTTCGATTCCAATTCTTTTGAAAAAAAGAAAACTAAGCATCCAACCTCATAAAGAAAATATGTAGGTATTCAACTTTATAACATACCAAAAAACTAAAAACCTTTCATGGTCATAATTTTTTTTTAAATTTTAACAAAGAAAAATATCAATTTTATTAAGTATTAAATCATATAATCAAAATAATAAAATTATTAGGAATTACATTATAGTAAACCTGTTTTATTACCTACAAATGAAGCCTCAATGAATCAAACATTTATAAATAAAAAAATTAAAATAAGTATAATAAACAGTTGTTGAGAGCACAAGTCTATTCAATTCACCAAATAGGAACGTTAAATGAAAGTGCACTGTTTTAATTTAATGACAACGGAAATAAAATTTAAACGCCATACTGGTAGCAAGTAAACAAACAAGACAATAATCTTAGAGGTCAGTTAATTTTTAAATTGTAGGAAAATTAAGAGTAAAAATATATTTTCTTAGACCTATAACAATTGTCGCAAATAAACTGTAAATTTGTCAAATAAAAGTGATTACTTTTATTAAAAGTCTTTAAAACTGAAAATCAAACAAAAAATTCAAATAAACTCGAAAATGATCAAACAAATTGCGGATTTTATAACCTAAAGAAGAACACATTTCACACTTTACAAAACTTTAAAGTTGTCCCCTATAGTTGATCCAACACATGTTATCTCACCAAAAACACTGGTTGGCAGCCATTTTGCATCTAGTGTGCGATACATCAATTAATATGCATTTTTGGTTGTAGAATCCGAATTTGCCTCCGGAAACATTCTGTCACACAAGGTTTTTAAGATATTTGAGATTTTTACTATTTTTTATTATTTATTTTAGATTTTTGTGTTCTCTCTTTTTTTCCATAAATTGTCAGTGACTATGCTGGTTGCACTCTGTATTTGGATGCAATATATGATTGAAGAAGTTCTAAAAATAATCACTAGATGGCAGGGCAATTTAGTTGAGGGGGAATGGTACTGCCATTGGCCGTTAGAGGTGACTCAGCTAGCCATGTTAGTCCTGCTGTTTAGTGTGTGTTGAAACTTGGATGGTGTTAGTCACTTTGTATATTTCTCTTTATTGATACCTTAGTTTGTGTTAATGTGTGTTTTTGTTTTTCCTGTGTGAACTCATGAGACGTTTTGATATTTTTAGGTTATAGTTAGTACAGTGTTCTTAACATAATGGCAACTGCTAAACTTCATGGTTGTGTAAACCACCCCAATAACTTTTGCTATGTATGTGGTAAGTTCACTCCAAAAACCCAAATAAAGCCAATCACTGACTTGTTAAGAAGGCTTATAAACTGTACTTTGATTGTGCTCTTGGAGTTCAGGATAAACCCTTTGCACCTCATATTGCTTGAATAACCTGCACAGCTATCCTTATAGAATGGATGAAAGGAAACCACCGAGCCATGCTGTTTGCTGTTCTAATGGTTTGGTTAAGCCAAAAGATCATATAGGCTGTTATTTTTGCCTGACAAATATTGCAGGACATTCCAGTAAAACTAAACATTCAATTAAATATCCTAATGTTGCTTCAGTTCATATGCCTGTGCCTCATGAAGAAGGCTTACTTACCTGTTTGTGCTTGTCACTTGCAAACCACTATATCAAAACCAAGTCAATCAAAAGATGCACGACCTTTGGAAGAGTACATCCCTGCAACTCATGAGAGACCGCCTCACCTCATAGAACATAAGTAACTGAACGAACTGAATTGTTGGGTTCTAGACTGCAACAATGGAACCTTCTAGAGCAAGATACAAAGATTTCATGTTTTAGAACAAGAAATAGTTGTTTGTCTGGATATTTTGAAATTAATAATTCAAGGTGTGTGTGCACAGACGTGAATGGTTTGATGATGGAGTTGGGTGTTCAACATAATCCACATGAGTGGAGAATATTTATTAATTCATCTAAAGCAAGCTTAAAAGCTGTGATATGCATAATGGCAACCAACTTCCATCAGTGCCTTTGGTGCATGTGGTGGACTCGAGGGATACTTATGAAAGTATGACTTTGCTGATGGAGGGAATCAAATAATAAAGATTATGAGTGGCAGATGTGCTGTGATTTAAAAGTTGTCGCACTGTTTACAGATTTACAGGTTGGATTCACAAAATACTTTTGTTTTTTGTGCTTGTGGGACAGCTGAGACACCAAGAATCACTACAAAGTCAAGGAATGGACTATGAGGAAATTATACATTTCTGTAAAGGAAAATGTGAAATTAACTCCATTGGTTGAGCCAAGTAGTCATTTTGCCTCCGCTTTATATAAAGTTAGGCTTGATGAAGAACTGTGATAAAGAAGGTCAGGCCTTTAATCCTTTGAAAAAATTGTTTCCCAAGTTGAGTGAACCAAAGCTAAAAGAAGGTATATTTATTGGGCCACAAATAAGGGCATTGTTGAAAGATCCATCCTTTGATGCTAAGCTTACAAATATCGAGTTAGCTGCTTGGTCCTCTTTCAAAGCCATCGTTTACGGCTTTTTGGGCAACAGAAGAGACGATAATTATGTTTCCATAGTGAGTGATCTATTGGACAACTACAAGAATATGGGGTGTAGAATGTCAGTAAAAATTAACTTTTTACACTTGCATCTTGACTTTTTCCCAGAAAGTTGTGGTGCTGTTAGTGACCTCTTTCACCAAGATATCCTGACCATGGAGCATCAGTACCAAGGACACTGGAACCCTTCGATGATGGCTGATTACTGTTGGTTTCTTTTTAGGGAGATTGATGAAACGCCTTATAAAATAAAAGCATTGTCATCCTATTTTGTCAAAGAAGAATGACATTAAACTTTGCAAATATTAATATCATGGCTTGATGTGAATTATTTTAGTGCTTTTTGTTGGATTAATGTGGATTATTTTAGTGCTTTTTGTTGGTTTTAATCAGTTTTTTACACTATCAAGAAAACATAGGTGAGTTCTGAGGGCTGTTTTGTTTATATTTAAAATGGTAAATAGTTGTTAATGTGGTATTTTGTTGTATTTGTATTAGTGTTGTGTATCTTAGAAAAGTGATGTAATAGAGAGAATCTGATTTTTCCACTGAATTCAGCACCCGAAAATTAGTTATATCCACCCATTTACAAACCAGATACAGAAAAAAAGTTTCAATTTGTTGACCATTGAAATTAGTGAAGAAGTTTTGGGAATGCTGTATTGAATATATCGGACTATGCTCTAAATCTTTTGAATTAAACTAAATATAATGGTTTTTTGCTTTTTTTTTAAACTAACCTTGTCTTATTCAAAGAGTTGACTACCTATTCCAAGTGTTTCTGTTTTGTTTGCCAGTTTTATTGAAAGCTAAGAATCGAAGGAGCAAGAATCAGAGTATTAAGATTGATTCTTGATTCTTAATACCAGTAAGAATCGAGGCTATCGAGTTTGACAGCTATAGTTTTTTCTGATATAAAGATAGGGGATTATTAAAATGTATATTGGTTGGATTTAATAGTAGGCATTTAAGCAAAAATATATGTTCAGGAATAAATATGCAGAATACTAAACATTTAACATTTTTAGTTTGATTTTTTTCGGTAGGCCTATTAAATGTTTAAAATAATATTTGTGGCACTGTGTATAATATTCCACAGGGGCCAGGCCCCACCAATATTTTAAACACATTTTGGACATAAGAAATTATTTTTTCCTTCATTTCTTTTTATACTATATTTTGGAAAAAAACATTAAATGGAGCACCATTCTTCACATGCAATTCATTATTGGCTTTGTTTGTACATTATTCCAGTCAAGATTATTCATTCCTTCCTCCAAACGTCACACGAGGACTGTACCAGCGCTCTAGTGACTGAATATAAAAGCTGAGCAGGGCCAGCTCTAATAGGCGTTCTCAGAGAAGTCACAGCAAGTGTGAGATGTCCTAAGGCCTGTCCCTGCACCATTCCATTATAGTAGCGAATAGGTTCAGTCCAAACAGGCCCGTTATAGTAAATTATTGATTAAAAACCTCATGTTTTCTTCATTAAAAATCCAAGAAAAAAATTGAAATCAAACAATTAGGAGCACAACTGCCAAATTACTTTACATGTAGGCAGGTGGATAAAAGAACTATACAATGGTATGCTCAAAATCCTTACTGTGGTTGGAGGAAAATACATATAATAAAACATGTATAGTGTAAAATTTAAAATGGATTAAAGAATGAAATGTACTAATTTAAACTCATTAATAATAAAGATTGTTGAAACTTTTGTGGGTTTATTATTATTGGTGTTGCATTGTTTCCACATCCCAATCCTACCTATTGACCTCAGAGTAGATACAGTTCTAATCTTACAGATTAAATATATTTAACTACAGCTAATTTTGAACAATAAAATTGTCAAATAGAAAAAATAGTATTGTTGACAAAAAATAAAAATAAATCAATAATCAATAGATGTATTAATAATTTTGCATATTTTTACACACTCCATAGTTTCAGGAAATAAGTAGTTTAGTTCTTCCCTACACACTTAACTTTCTATTTGTGCACTTATATTTCACTTTAAAACTTTTGTTCCACTTTAAAAATAAATTGATTTAGGAGCCTAACAGAATATGTTCCATCTTTTTAAGATGCCAAGAAAGACCCTAATCTTCTACAAAAAGTATTCCGAGACTCAAATTCAAAAACGTTCTTTTTTTATTTATAAATCCAAAGATAAATTTATGGATTAAAACAAAAGTGAAATGGTTGGCCATGAACTAGGGATAGATATAATATAAAATGCAATTTAATATAAAGAGTAAAAATATATGGCAATGAATATGACAAATGTTTAAAAAAAAGTTAAAATGTTTATTTCCTTCTGTCCACCCTTATGTAATGGCCAACCGTGAAAACAAAGAGTCAACAAACTTCTTAGAAGGATAAACATTTTTAATGAAAAGTTTTCTTCCACAGCTCAAAATTCATTATTTTAAACCATGCTTGATCTTCCTTTCATTTTAATGTGATAAATTGTATTAAATTGTCACTCATAGCAACACATTGTGTCATGCTCCAAACGAGCTTTGAAACATCTTTTAATTCAACCAAAACAAAAATAAGTTGTAAAAGATTTTCAAATTAGGAAATATATGGTAGGGTAGCAAAATAAAAAAAAACCTCACAACATTTACCACATGCTACTTTGGCATCGGGGTCTTGACGAAGATGTTCATCCAGGATGGCGTCACTGATCTGATCACACATTTTATCTGGAACAAAGTTTACTTTATGAAGACAAGACTTTAAGAAGTAAACACTAAAGTTAATAATAAAACATAGCTTTCAGCCCTGATTAAGAATACACAAATATTAATTTTTTTAGCCTCACATAATGAAAACCAAATGCTACAAAATTATGAAAATCAAGTCACGGTATTATTAACTTAACTCAGACTTGTTATTTTTTTTTCCCTGTCATGCATTGAATTAGGGTAATTATCACACGGAAATACAGCTTTAGTGATTCAATCTCAATTAATGGCGGGCATTAAAATCTGACATGGCTGCTTCTAGCTTTAGTTTCATGTTTGCAGTCTGGAGACCAACATAAAAAAAGTTGGGCCTAACAAGAATTGTACTGAAAATTCCAAAAATTTTATCACATTTATAAAATACCGATACACTACAGTAAATTTGTGAATTAATTATTCTGTGGTCTATTTAATATATATTTATGTGAAAGCTTATAAAAAATATTTAAACCAGCAATAAATCAAGAGAGGACATAGCTGGACAGGTAGACAAGCCACTCACGGAACAATATGGAATACCTATCATTTCTATTTTTCTAAAGTTTGTAGATACATAATTTTGTTTTTTTATCTAAGTGAGTGGCTATTTATATGACAACTATTGATTAAATCTTGGATTAATACATAAACAGGTATACAAAGCATAGTTGTAATATTATATTCTCATCTAAAAGGTACTAACATGTTATAAAGGAGACAACATGAGTGTTGAAATTGTTTTCCTTTACAAAAACTAGTTCTTTTTTGTTGCTCTTATTTGTTTGTATACTATTAGGATTCAATAGCAATATTATAAAAAATAATATTAGTAACAATAAATTCATTAGTTATTTATTTGAGGTATTTAATGTGCACTCTGAACTGACTGATTATATCAACACATTACTTCTAAAAATAGCTTGAAAATAGAATAAACATGACCATTAATTAATCACTGTGAAAGGGGAAAAACCACATTTAATCAATGATACAGTGGATTCTGGTTAACTGGGACACATTGGGCTAGGCTCAACTAAGCGGCTGCCCCAATTAAACGAAATTTTAATGGTACTAACATTTATTTTAAAATACTGTAACTAAAGTGAAAAGCAAACAAAATTTACATATGTAAAATGAATATATAGTACATACTTGTATGTGTCAAGTAAGAGTAACATTGTACTAAGAGTTCTTTCTTTAAAAAAAATTATCAAGTGTGCCCTGAAGCTTTTTCTTTAATGCACCTGTACAAAGTCGGCGCAGGTATCTAGGGCCGATAGTGTCTTTCCGCATGAAGTAGCATCTCAATTCAGCGATATATTTCCTGGCGTCCTGGTTAGTCACTCGCTTAGGTGTTTCATTATCATTTTCTTGTTCTTCTGTTGTCTCAGTGTTTTGCCGCAATTTCTTCAATAATTGTATCCTCACAATCTTCATTTTCATCATGGCATTGAAGGTTATCGTCAATGCTTAAAAAATCTTCACAATTTTGGATGTGTTGCAGTTCTAGAGACATTTCATTTTCTGTACATACAACTGAATCTGAATCACATTTAGTCATGAAACCACATTTAGCAAAACGATTCTGAATTGTTTTGCTGTTTATTTCTCGCCAGCTATCGGCGATAAATTGAACAGCTTTTAACAGTGAAACATTTGCACTGACTTCTATTGCTTTTGAACATAGTTTCAGCAGATTTTCCTCAATCGCTTCAAAGATGTGATTAACTAGCTTTCCATGATAATAAGTCTTCAATTTTTTTTATAATTCCTGCGTCCATAGGTTGTATCAAGGATGTGGTGTTAGGGGGTAAAAATTTCAGTTCAATATTTTTCAAACCATCTACATGAGGGTCTGCCGTAAAGTTATCCAATATCGATAGAATTTGTCTGGACTTATGTTGCAGTTCCACGTCCCAGTTCATTAGCCATTGTGTAAAAATATGTGTGGTCATCCACGCCTTATTATTTGCATAGCATGAAACTGGCAAACTGCCTATTGTAAGCCCCTTGAAACAACGAGGTTTGGCAATTTTACCAATAACCGAAAGTTTTAGTTTATCACTTCCTGAGCATCACACTTACACGATCCATTGCTTTCTATGAACCGGACAGTGCTATGTGTTTATAAATCAGGGAACCATCCGGTGTAGCAGGATAATACTGGACTGTTTCTTCGGCGTTGTAAATGTCTTCCGCACTAAATTTTTTAAGCAACTCTGGTAGTTTTTCATATTTCCATTGGTCAGCGCTCGTAGTATCAGCACTGTCCTTCTCACCGTGTGCTTTTTTTGTAACTAATGTCATTTCTGCACTTCCATCGAGACAACCAACCATCCATTGCTTTGAAATTTACACGACCTAGCTTTTTGGCCAAATCTTCAGACTTGGTTTTTAGCATAGAGCTGCTCACACACGCACACCACTTTAGTTACAATGGAAAACCATTGATTTAAAGCATCCTCAATGTCTGGATCTTTGCCTTGCTTCTTTCGATTATGAGATGTTTTATTTAAACCCATGCGCAATGTCCACTTCTCTCTAAGTTTTTCTTGTTTTAACAGTCATGAAATTGTAGATTAGGTAAATACTTGTTTTGTTTCTGTTCTTAGAGTTTTGTCCCAAACAAATGGCTGTCCCAAACAAATGGCTGCCCCAATGAACCTGTGCCCCAATGAACCTGTGCCCCAATTAACCTGTGCCCCAATTAACCGGAATCCACTGTATAAATAAAACCCGAGAACTTTAACTCAATAGGCAAACACACGACCGACTGTGAACTAAGGTTTATGACTATTTAATTCATGTTATTGACTTTATAAATGTGTGTGTTAGGTTACTTTTGAGTCTGATCTCAATACTTATTTAGATTTTCAATCACAGTTAATGTTGTTAAAATATATTTTACTGGTTTAAAATTAAATTTAAAAAAATAACAGTAGCTGAACTTTATTAAAATTTGAATTATGTTAAAATCTTTTTGTACTTTTAATGTTTTTTCAGGATGTATAGCTTTTATAACACTTATTGAATTTATGTGAATAGGCATTGATAATGTTCATTTTTATCAATGTTCTGTGACAAAAAGTTGTTCTTACACCTTATTGGGTAGAACACACTTTTAAATATTCTGGAATACTTTTTCACTGTAATTTTTTTAAGGCTACTTTAATAAGTTTCGCACTATAATGCTTCCTTAACTCTTTTCTCCAGCTTTAATTCTTCAGTTAGTCACTCGGAAAGGCAAAGTTCACCTAAAGACAAATGCCTAATCCAGAAAGGTGTTGTAAATGCAGGCTCTTGTTTGTAGGTGTAGTTAACAAGATGCGGGAATTCTTTGTGGTTTTTTTTTTCGAAACCCATCCCGCTAAATATTGAAGTGCACAAACAGTTAAGTATAATCAGAGGAAAGGGATAATAATTTATCAATTTTAATCAAAAACAATAGATTTTCCATTGCGTCCTGATTAAGCCTATGAGCTATAAATATTAAAAGTTATGCTTTTCTTCAAATCTTAAAAGAGCTCCATTTAAGGGTTTGATTAAATTTCACACCTTCTTAAATAAATTAAATAATTTAACTACCCAACATTTCATCATTTCCATGAAGTGGTGTCCAATATTTTGTTTTGATTAATTAGTTGTGTGATATCAGAAGTATTTTAGTGTAGTATCAGAAACATTAAGGTCCCTTTTTCTTAATGAAGATATCTAACATGACATAACCTAACTCTTGCTATCGCTTTATGCACCACATTGGCGGGCATTATTAGTAGGTAACTGTATAAATTTTCTAAGAGATAATCCACATAAACACTACTGTAAATAAGTTTAGTTATTTGAATTTATCCTGAAACCCTAACAATAATCTAACAAATTAGAGTTAATTTATCATTTAGACAAAGTTGAACTAAACCAACATCACAATGTAATAAATAAAGATTTACATTTATCCTTAAAATTTAAGTATGATAGCGACCGGAAATGATTAAAATAAAAATAACCCTTTTAAAGATATGAACTTTATTACAGGCTTATTCTGCTGGGTATTGGAATAATAAATGCATCCATACTTTCTCTAAAAGGTATTCTGTATAAGGGTTTCTGGGAGTTAAGCTAGTTGTGTTTGTTTAAAATGGGGGTTTCAGGATAAATTCAAATAACTAAACTTATTTACAGTAGTGTTTATGTGGATTATCTCTTAGAAAATTTAACTTGGATAGTCAAGTTCCAGTAGGATGCACTAGGGAAGGCTAAGGTTGGTTTATCTTTCCAGATAAGTGTTGTATTCCCCCATAAATTTTATTGTTTGCATCTCAGCTTATGTAAATTTAATAGTTGGTGCAATGCAGAAATTAAGTTGAGCATAGTTTTGAGCCAAAATAAGTACAGTACCCATTTGATTAATATTGAGCTGTAAACAAATAGCACCGGGCAGACAATGAGCTAGTTTCATTCAGACTTAAAATGCTTCGAGTGCGGAACTATCTTAATTCATACAAGACTGATGCACCTTCCTAAACTCTAATGTAATGGGCCAGTCCCCCATTAGACCAGTCATTTTAGATATTTTAGAAGAAAAAATATCATACCCTCTGATTGAAATTCTATGAATTCCCGAAAATAAGTTTTACTCAAGCTGCCATCTTGGAAAATGGCAGCCAAAATTCAGTTTTAAGCTTTTTTTTTCAATACCATCCATTTTATAAAATAAAATTTCAAATAAAAATCTCTAAGAATCCAACTATCTACTTTTTATGTTATTACCACTTTTTGATCTGGTCAACCCTGGAAGGACAAAATAACAATACTTTTGTCCCATATAGATATAATATATGTCATCAATGTGGTATTGTATATTGATAGCAAGTGCTTGTAGAAAAATTTGTTAAGAAAATGTTTAAGATAGTAAAACTCTAAACTGAAAACGAGCACAAAATTTGCGACTCCTGTGCAAAGCTTATAAACGTATGTCTTGGTTTGAGTTTACTCGACCAGTTTCGAGCACATGAAACCTCGACCATTTTCAGTTCTTGACCTGTGTACACCCTGCTTAATGGGCCACTTATTTAATACATTATATTTAACATAAGATATCAAATAATTAAAAGTTTAATACTATCATTTTAATTGCAAGGAAATGTGAATTTAATCCATAAGCCTATATTATAGCAAACATTTTAAAATTTATTTCAAATTATTTTATTTTTTTATAAAATTTAGACAACTCAATAAAAAATAAGTACAAACATAACCATACTAGACCAGCACTTGATCCCTTACAATATCATGTAATCTTATAGATACTACAAAAGTTGAGTTGTTTATTTTGTAAATATTGAGATTCTAATTTATTTGTGAATGGTAGAATAGCAAGGTTGGATCAAAGTCTGCCGAGTAGTTACCGTAGCCTTGTGTGAGTTTTCTGGACACAAAATTATTAGTTAACCATTTACAAGAATATTGTGTGGTGTTGAAGAGTGACGTGTGTTCACTGCAGAAGATTAACGGCTCTATAATATGTGTCAAGTTTTGGTCATGCGATTTACAGATATTTCTTGTCATTATAGTTAAGCAAGTTTGGTTTTAAATCTTTTATAGCAAAGTAATTCAATATTTATGAATTTAATATCATTGGATTTCCTGCATATTTGTGACAGGTTTTTTTAGAATACAATATAAAGGTATGGTTCTCAGGTTCCGTCAGACACATAAACAACCTGTATTAGTTTCTTTTATAATAATTAATTACAATAAAATACTGAAATGTTGTATCATAAAAAAATAAATAAGCCTAATATGAAACCGATATAGAGCACCATCACCTAGATTAGTGTTATAATTTTATATCAACTAAGACTTAAATTGGGTTAATAAATTAACATAATCTATTCCCCTGTCTCTCGTGAAGTCAATAAATGTCTGGAAGTGTCATTTACATAAAAGTATTTGTTTAAATTTTTTTTTTATAAAGCCTTTTTATTTGGGCATCGCCTTTCTCGTTCTATGTTTCAGTCCTTAAAATGTTTTTGGCTATTGCCAAAAATAATACATTAGCAAAACACAACTTTACTATTCTAAGCAAGAATAGGCTGTACCCATCTAGTTATGCTTGTTTTGATATGTACCCTTGCCAGTTGTATTGGTAATCAATCACATGAACAAGTGTAGATCCGTCAGAATTGTCAGCAAAGATGCTGATACAACACTCTCACACTCTTCCAAGAACCGAAGCCATGTCTCGTCGACATACTTGACGGGTTTGATTGGCAACTAATTATTATCTTTTCATCTGCCAGAGCTCTGAACTTATATGTTGACCAGCATTTTAAATTAAGTTAGTTGTTAAAGCAGTCAAGTTTTATAAAATTAAGAATTTTGTTATTTCAACAAGTTCATTTTTCAATCTATTTCTCCCATTTGTTACAGAAGCACATTATTTTTTGGCAAGAGTTAAATTCATAAAATAATAAAATGGTGTAGATATTTAACGCTGTACCATGTAGCAAGGCTTATTGTCATTATGATTGGCTGTTAAGTTTTTCATGTGGAGTGTGTGAATTCATCAAGGCTGTATCCGAATAGTCTACTTATGCGGCGTCGCCTTGGCTCGTGCCCTCGATAGCTGCATTGGCAATCACGTGACCAAGTGCAGTCTGTCCAAATAGTCACAAACAATGGCTATGCAGGCTTCCCGAGGTCTTAGTCACCATGAATACGAAGGCTACCAGCCGTGTGCTGTTCTCATAATGTCGGTTGCATTGTTTGACTGGAAATTGATTTAGTGTTATTGTTTCATCTGCTAGAGTACCGACTTAGGTTTTGCGCCATTTTAAACAAGGTTAATCAATAGAATTTATCATCTCGTCCACATTTTCGAAAAAGAAATCGCCAAAAATCTGTAACTTTGCCAAATAATTACATGTTATATTTTAAGGTATAAAGTGATTATTAATTTAAAGATTTTACACATGAATAAAATCATACATTTGATAGATATATTACTGCACACATTTTAACATGTTAATAATATGCATATTTAAATAGTTTATGCTATATTAAATAATTACTGCTTTTTAAGTGTGTAATAATAGATGATAATAAATATTTCGTTTTCATTATGCCGGGATCACGATAAACTTAGCGTTAACTTAACGTATGTGTGATCACGATTCACGTAACTTAACAACTCGAGCCAAACATCTTCATTCTCGAGTATGATCTGTGATTTGTACTAGTTTTATAATGATGATCTGTGAATGTTTATAGTTTTCAATCGCTATAATAAATATCTATTACAAATTTTTTTTGATAAATTTAGCCTTCCTATTTTAGTGTAATTATTTTGTTTCAATGTCTGATCACTAGAACTTGCGCTAAAGAGTAAACATTAGTCATAATACCAACAAATGAGTTACTAAATATCCCTAATGACATCACTCGCATGATTGGCTGGCTAAATCACTTGATACCCTTCAAATAACGTAAAGTAAAAGACCTCCCAGGACATCTCATACGTTAAGTTAACTGCAAGTCAACGTTAAGTTAAGTGCATCGTGATCGCTTCCATTTAAACACACAAAGAGGTTATTTACGTTAAGTTAAGTTTAAGTTGATTGTGATCCCGGCATTAGAGCTGATAGATGGTGTTTACATAGTTTCTAAGATATTCGGTAGGAAGCAGCACTGCGGGACCATGGGTGTTGCCGTTCAAATAGTTTTATGCAGTCCTTGGTATGAACAGTGTGAGAAGTGTAAAATCGTCAAGACTGCATAAAGTCTAAAACTCAAGGATCCGACAAGGGAGCCTTTGACTATTCGGATACAGCCCGTTAATAAATCAAAAATACAGCCATAAACTTATGGCATATCATCACCCATCCTAGACAAAAAAGTTCGCTAATAAATATAAATATTTTGAGAAAAAGCATATTTACAGTTAAATTACTTTCTTTCAAAAATGAATAGTGATTACTAACAAAGCAATGTATCACATGTAGCCACATACATGATAAAATCATGGTATTTCATCAGCTTCGAGTCAAATTATTGAGACTATCTAAAATGGTGCAGGGAAATATACAGCACGAGTTTCCGCCAATAGAGAAAAACTAATTCGTGCTAATAGCCACGATTCTTGATTAAGCTTCAAATTATTTTTGGAATCCAAAGAAAGTGAGCCAAATCGTTTATGTTTGGCAAAATTCCATTAGGAATATTGTTTAGTTGCGCACATGGCGTGCGCGTCATACAACATGCCATTTTCTTAGACGTTCAATAAGTTAACTATCATAAAAATGAAATATTACGCTTACCTGGGTGGCCCTCTCCTACCGATTCGGATGTGAATAGAAAAGAATCTTCTTCTTCTCCGACTTCTGGCTCCATGTGCCCATTTTGATATCCATTTGTAATATATATTGATGAAGTCTCCGGCATTCTGAACCTACGCCAAATTCTTTTCGAGTCAGATTCTACTGTGGAAAAGAGAATTAGTATTAGTGATACAGTTATATTTATAACCTCGGTTTTGTCACGTGACAAAATGTTAGGAAAAGCACACTACAGCCAACACCATTCGCAAAGAAGACAATATGCAGTATTTTCCTACACACTGCTACACCTTCACTATCGACATCAAAAACAGATAGATATAAAATATTAAATTAGTTATCTCGAGCTGATCTAAATATTGTATCAGCCGTAGTTCAAGAATGAGTCAGTCAATTTTAAACCAAAATTGACAAATCTAAATTACAATACAAACTGTTCCAAGAAAAAGTTACTATTAAGTTTTCTTAGATATCTCAACCATATAATTATTAAAATAATCATAAGTACCTATTTCTTAGAACTATTTATAGCGATAAAAGTCACTCGTATCCAGGGGCGTTGCACAAAATATATTGGGGGGG
>CABFWO010005577.1:16124-28681 GCA_902155825.1 Timema genevievae | reverse complement strand
GGGGGGGACCAGTGTTTTTCCCAACTCTGAACATTTTGAAATTAGAAAAATTCCCAAGTGGTAAAGGAGAGTACAAGGGCAATGGGCAATGTTGAGAACGGGGGTTGGAGGGGGGGCAGGAGACTCCCAGGAAAATTTTAAAATTTAGGGCGATAATCAAACCCTAAACTGAGCTTTTGGGCAACTGTATTTTTTAATTTATTTGTTTATCCTGGGTTTTTCAAGTTACAAGGCTTTTTCAGTGCATAAGGAAGTAACTTGAATTATTATTTATTTCAGTTTAGCTGGATATGAGCTAAATATCCAATTGAGTTAGATATATTTATTTATATTTGCAGCTATATCACACATATTGTTTATTTTTAGATTAAAAAACATTTTGTGGTTTATGACCACAACTTTTCTATCTACCGCCATCACGACCCTCTGATAACTTAAAAGTGTTCAAATCCTAGTTTTCAAGTTTTTGTTTCACTGTGTCTTACTACCAGCCCAGCCTATCTATATTTAAGCCCAGCAGTGGGATAGGTAAAATTTAGAGGTTATGTACCCTTATTTACATGTAGGAATATGGCCAGAATTAAAATCCTTACTTCACCTTCACTAACAAACCAAACCAAAAGAGCGTGACATTAAGCCCGAATGTCTACTAATGCTTGTTTTAATTAATATAAATTGCTTATAATAATGATTATGTGTGACTAATATATGGTAAAAGAGAATCAACAATCCCGGGGGAAGGGAGCATGAATCTATGTTACGCTAGCAACATTACAAGGCTGCCACAGTAAACCAAGTCAGCAAGAAGCTATCAGAATGGAATAGCCAAAAGGAACCTAAGCAGTAACTTGGTAGTTTTTAGCACTTAAACAACTTACATTTTTATTAGAATTTGGCATCTTCCTATAATCATTAAAATCCTTGAAAAAGTAAATATAGAGCTAAAACCTTTATATTGTGACCCCACCCAGAACACGCTGCGACCCCCAGGTTGGAAACCGCTGCTTTATTATACCACACTTGGAAGCAATATTTAACTAAGCTTCCTGAAACGTAGAACTCACTCGACACTTTATCAAAAAACTAGCAATTGGGTCAGGTTTGTTTAAAACATTTTCAGCTGTAAAATAAAGCAATAAAAAAATTGAATTTATCAATATTTCTACAGTATTTTGATACCTGTCTACCAATGTCCTGCTTCATAATCTCATAGAAGTTGCCCTAAAATGCTAATACTGGTACGTGAATAAACTATTCAAAACATATTGTAATTTATCTCGTGAGGGTGAACGGGATTCCCCTGACATTTTATGAAATAACTGATGACAAATTCGAAATCAGCATTCTAAACAACATGATTATACGAAATGTCATGCAAATCGAACACTAAATAACGAATTTAAAAATGTACCTCAAATTAGAACATATTAAAGGATGAGTACAGAAACTTATATTTTGTTTAATGTAGTCTACTTAATCAAATGAAAAGTTATAAGAGTTGTAACAATGTAAAACAGCCCTATTACTCCTTTTTCTTCATTGTTGCTTTGAGCCTATTTAAATTGCTTTCATGAAACTCTATTTTAATAAATAATGAAATAAGATAAATCAGCTCAATTCAAACTAGTATGGATACTTGCTAGAAAAATTAGTGTATATTTCAGAAGTCAAACACTAACACTAACCTCAATGTCCTCATTTCATCAGTCAGAGCTTCCAATAAGAAAAAAATAAAATGTTGCATAACACTCACTGCATTTATACCTTCAAAATTTAATAAAGCCCTAAATAAGGCATTGGCTCTACAACATATGATAATTTGAGTCACAAAACTGTGACAGTCTAGCAGCCACGAAAGTCACAACTAAAAACACTACACAATAAACAAAACATTGGCTGACAATGCTGCCACTTCAAGCATTGCTGGATGAGTGAATTTTTTCTACTGGGCAGCTCATGTTCCCTTAAAGCCCAGTACGCACTAGGAAACATTTCCCCAGAAATATTGTTTGCCAACATGTTGCCCGTGTTTTAGAAACAGTTAGCCAACTGTTCCCTAACTGTTTCCCAACAGTTGGGCAACATTTTTTCATGTTGCCTTTGTGTTTCCCAGCGGAGAAAACATGTTTTCCGTGATCCATTTCAAATGGGTTATTCAACAATGTTGGCCAACATTTCCGACAACAAGCAACGTAGGCTAGTAAGTTAGATTGCTGATCTAAATCGTGTGTCTCTTTTCACTATCCAGGGACCAACAATCTGTAAAATAACTTCAAAATCTGTAGGAGACATGTGATTGACATTTCTAAAACCACTGCCGTATTCGAACTTTAGTTCTGTTGGAACCTTATTTGCATAGTACGAACAATTTTGAAACACTTTACAGACCCAGCACCTCCCTCCATTTTCTTATTTTCTGTCTCATTGAACAGCTCATAGCTACATACAAAGCACAAGCCATTGCAGCATCCTCCTCAACAGACATCTTTCACTCAACTGAACTTTGTACGGGAAACAATGTTTCAACATTGTAGTTTGGACGCGAAAAAATGTTTCTTTAATGTTTGCCAACAATTTGTTACCCATGTTGGCCAAAAGCTGGGAAACAGTTGAGAAACAGTTGGGCAGCAGTTGGGAAACCATTGGCCAACAATGTTTCCAAGTGCGTACTAAGCTTACGATTTGTTTCCATACCGCATTCGGCATACACTCTCTGTCTACTGACAACGGCGCTACTAAACTATTTGATTAACTAAGCTTTTTATAATCTACTACAGAAGGAATCTCACTTCAATGTATGATGATTTTTGAAGTTGGGATAATTTGTAGAGTAGGGATCAACAGTTGGGAAATTTTAAATTTGTCTGTACAAGTCTACTTTCATGATAGAAAGTAGGCCTAATAGAGTACAGAATTAGCCTAGAATTTCCCAACTCCAGATCTAGAATCTCACAAAATTCCCAACTTGCAAGCTTTTAACTAAGATTGGGGTGACAACACCCAACCCGCCCCTCATCACGTAGCCCCTGCTCGTATCTAAGACCCATGGGATGGTTACACATTACCGACTATAAATATTCGAGGAACTAACTCAGTGTACTATGAACAACTATGAATTAACACTAACAACATTGTTTTAAATTTTCCCACCGTCCACTTTCATATTCCAAATGTACCAAAACATATTTATAGTACCATGTCCTACTACCTTTTCGGGTTATATTTTTTATGAAACCAAATAAAACACTAAATCGCTGCAGAAACGTTTTAAACTACTGTAAAGTGGAAAGGTCCATACAATAGGCACTGTGTTTAGAAGTTGATGGCGTTATTGAAAACGAACGAGATATCTATGCGGCAAAAATTTTAAGCTCTTAGATGATAGCAGTTGATTGTAAAAGTACGGTATCGTAACAAATATGGACAAAATAATAATTAACCATGGTTTTAAAAGGTTATTATTAGGTATTATTCACATCAATCCTTCAATAAGGGATTAGGATTATTTAAAGTAAGCCACCCCAAATTGACACATATTAATTAAAAGGGTCGAGACGTGGATTCAAGGACCTTGGTCATCAGATTAAAAGAAGTTTAGAGCAAGGGCGAATCCAGGGCCTGTTGTCGAGGCAGGGGAGAATTAATAAGTTCTCCTTACAATTGTGCTTTGGTTCCAGTCCGTCTGCCAACTGTCCAGCAACGCTTCCGTCCCCTGAAAATCATTTATTACTCTTTCCCTTGTCAGTCTAGCGACCTTGTGTAACTCCCTTTTCCGTAGCCAGTACATAGCCGCTCTCTTCTTTATTTCTAGGTCTAGTGGCCATATACCTAGGGTCACACACAACGCATATGTCGCAACTGTTCTATAGGCTCCAGATAGCCCTAAGAGAATACTTCTTTGTAGGTTTCTAATCTTCCTTTTAACCCGTGCCAGTCTGAGCTGGTGTGCACAAGCGCTGGTTCCATAGCCCACAATGGAGACTAATAAGGCTTGATGGTAAATCCGTATACAAAGCCTGAGCAGTCTACAATGATTCTGCCTTATGCTATTAATCTTGTTCATTAGTCTTAAGGCTCTTCCACATATATTCTCCACGTGTATCATGAAGCCGCGCTTTTCATCCAACGTCGCCGTACTCGGGAGCGCTTCTATTTCCAACAAATCGGGTTCGAGTCCTGCGTCTCAAAAGATTGGTCCACATACAGCCTTTCGTAAGTTTCTTACTTATTGATATTCCTGGACATCTCAGGGTTGCATATCTGTCCCTACAGTAGTCCATAAAAACTGTGTAGAGACTCTCTGGACATTCTAGTTCCCTTAACCGTTTGAACAGTGATGGCCACCACAAATTATCGAATGCTCCCGATATGTCCACGAATATCCCAATAACATATTTCCCACTTGCCTTATCAACAAGGATCATGGCCTCACAAATAGCGTCCTCCGTAGATCTGACTCTCCTAGAGCCATACTGCTGATGGTGCGTGTCAACAATCTCACGATGCGTCTTCAATCTGTTCCACAAGATCTTCTCTTGAAGTTTCCCACACAAATTTAATAAAAAGATTTGCCTGTATGTCTTAGGGAGCTGCGGATCCTTGTCCTCGCCCTTGCTAACAATGGCTACTTCACTTTGTGTCCATACATTAGGCACTCGGCCCTGATCTATGCATTCATTCATTAAACTAGTTATGAAAGGCGCTAGCTGTTCGCTGATTTTCTGAAGGACCTCAACTCTGATTCCATCAGGTCCAGGTGCCTTTCTACTCTTCATTTCGGCCACCGACTCTTCCCGTGTTATTGGAATGGTCTCTGTGTCGTAGTTCTTCGCCATGCCCATTCTTGCAGTTTCTTGTTCCTCGTCGTCTTTCACACTATTGTCTGGAAGCAGCGTTTTAAGCAACAACCTGGCCGATTCTTCCCAGCAAGAAGTCATGTTCCCGCCCTGAGTCTTCAGCGTCGAGGTCACAGCTGGGGGGACTTACCTTTCCGGTCACTACATGGAATGGTATGCCGCAAGCATTATTTCTCAGCTCCTGCTGAACTTATCGCTCCCAGCTTTCCCTCTTAGCCAGCCCCAGAGCAGATTCATACTCTTCTTTCTTCCTTCTATAGATATCAAGTAACATGCCACGACTCCAAGGATCGTGATAGTTCTGGTATCTATTTCCGAAATTTCCTGAGTAGCTCATTCCAGGGTTTATCACTTATCCTTAATTTTTCCTTGAATATCGGGAGGGCCATTCTCTTCCCCTTTGTACAGCTCTCGTAAACTCCTTCACTTTCTCATTTACGTTTCCTCATTTTTCTATTTCTGTTGGTAGATCCAGTTCTCTCTTTAATCTCTCCCAATTGGCTTTGCGAATGCTAGGTCTTATTCCCCCTTCAGCCTGAAGCCCTAGGTCTCCTTTACTCTTAAAAGTGATCAAGTTATGGTCACTAATTGTCAACACGTCCGGTACTTTCCAGTTCTTAACGATCCCAATCGCTTCCTGGTTGCATAGTGTGACGTCTATATTTGAGCTTTCTCCTTCTCTCCCTGCATAGGTGGGTGGATTCCCTATCATATTCAACACCTCTAGCCTTCTCACCACTATTATCTCTTTTAACTTCTCTCCTCTCTTATATGCCCTATATCCACCTCTCCTTCCATCTGGCCTTCTCAACACATTGCTGAGCCAGAGGGGTGACTTCACATCTGCATATGTGAGGAACACCACAGGGGCACCTCTATAGACGTCATCTATAACTTCCATTTGCTCCAGGTATTTTTCAATATATTCCCTGTACTGGAAGTACATGTTGACCAGGAAGAATGTGCCTTTATCTGTTCTTATCTCGACGTAGGTGACCTTCTCGTTCCAGTATCGATCTACTCTTGTAACAGTTATATGTGTATTGAAGATAACTATCGCGCTCATGGGCAACGAAAAATTACTGACAATTCTCGCCTTTGTTTGCATCTGCAAAATTTTTCCACTTACCGTAATGTACGGATCTTGCACGCAAATGATGTCCAAATTCAAGTCCTCTTTCAATTTTCTAATCTCTTCCATAATGGTCTTACTCCACATAGTATTCAACTGCCCAATTTCTACTATACTATTACTGTCGTCCATTATGGGTTGTGAGTAAACACATAACATCTGGGCCAAGCTTCCTTCGAGTCGAATGCTATCCAACCATTTGCCTTCACAAAGTGTTGGTAGAGTGCCTCAACGTTGAGCTTCTCCTTCCTCCTTTCGAAGACTGTATGGACTTTTTCGAGAAGTGGATCGGCAGATTCATTGGCCTTAGTTGTATTCCATTCAGAGCCTCAGGGATGGAGAAGGCTATAGACGCTCCCTTCTCATGACCAGAGCTTACTATGGGACCCATAGCCAGATGTAGAGTCTGTTGCTCCTCCAATCTTGATAATTGAAGAGTCTCCTCAAGGTTGTTGTATATATGGCTGGTCACTCAAGTTGTTTTCTTCTACCACAGCTTTTTGTTCTTTCCTCTCCTCTACACCCTTAGCCTCCTTTCTTTCTCCTAATTGCTTAGATAACTTCTCGGGGTACTTGTTCTTCCTTTATTCTTCCTCCTCATCTCCTTGTTCCTTTGTATCTCTCTCGTGAACAAGGACGGGCCCTTTCCTCAAAAACTTCCATCTCTGGATATCCCACCCCTTCCGCTTATCCTTGCATTCCTCCACGGTTGTCGATACCTCTTCCTCCTTTTCTTCTTTTTCCCTAGTTACTTTCACTACTCCTACAATTTTTATCTCCTGCTCTACTGCCACCGTCTTAACCTCATCATCTATCTTCCTTACCTTTGAACGTTTCCTATGTTCCTCCACCCTCCTCATGTTCCTCCTAGCTCGTGATAGTGAAATCCTCTTTTTGCTTCCATACTTAACTTTACTTCCATTCCGTTGCTTGTCCTTATCCATATTCTCAAGTTTATCCAGTATACATCTTACTACAGCTGTCAGTACACGTATATCGTCATTCATAGTCGACGTTCTGTATTTGTCTGTCCAGCAAGAGTTGGTACTTCGGACATTCCCTAGTGTTTGGGTACTTGCACTTTTATTTTCCTATACTACTGCAAGGTAGGCACTTCTTTATTTTCTCCCTAAAGTCCTTAAGTTCATGTTCCTCTTTCACACACTGCCCGCAGACAGATTCCTTCTTAGGGCAAAACTTCACCCTATGTCCCAGGTACCCACATCTGTTACACCTTGTAACATCGAGAAAGTACTTGACTGAAATACTTGTAAACCTAAGGTAAACTCGTCCACCAATCAATAGGCATCGGACCCTTGGGGAGACATCAGCAACATGATTTGTTACCCTTCTCTCCCTCTTCCTAGTCTTAAGCCTGGGCACAAAACCCTCGTCAAAGTCCTTTCTCGTTATTTTTCTTTATAGGTTCCGTCTGTAAATCGTGTCCTTCAGTTCATCCTCAGTCATGTCCACCGGTACGTCATCTAGTGTCACTAATGGTCTTCTCTTTCTTGGTTCCTCCCACTTGAGACCCTCAAGTGCCTGGACTCCCTTCCTTAGCTTATCTGTGTCGTCAACAGTTTCAGTTTCAACTACCACAACCTTACCAGCTGGCCTAATTGACCGAGTATGAATTTTATCCCTTGCCGGATTAAGCTTCAACATTACCTTTGTCTGTATCTCCTTCGTGTCCTCTCCCTTGCTAGACGAAATGCATACCTTACTTATATTATTCTCTTGCTCTCGAATGATCCTTTGAGACGGAGTAAGTCCAACCCCCAGTCCTCCCGATGATCCTGCGGCTGTTATCTGCGCAAACGTTGGTCTTCTTATCACCATTTCCTCTTGCCTCTTCTGACCCTCCTCTCTTAGTCTTTCATTCTCGTATCCCAGTTGTTTGATCTGTCACTCTTGATTTGCAATCACCTGGAATAGACGGTCCACCTCACGTGTGAGCTACCCCGTCACCCCTGCGCTGCCTCTCTGGTCCTGAAATAGGCCATCGATGAAGTCGTGCATTGCCTCCATCCTTCTTGCATTCAGCTTCCCCTATGTATCTTCGTACTCTTCCTCGGACCCGGAGGTGGATTTATCAGTGATGGCGAGGTGCTAGCACCAACGTCCGAGGTCCAGCGATAGATCAACTATCTTGTAGAGCTTGGTCAGGCCGGTCACGTGCGTATGATCCCCGAGCAGAGCGCAGAGAGTTAATCAGCTTTCTAGTCAAATATAATTTGCGGTACACTTTCTGTAGAGTAGGTCACCCATGTATTTACGAATCAAAATTAACACATGGCAAGAAAATGGAAAGGGGGAAAGGCCAACCAATCCAATACATGAAACGTCAGGAAGAGTTGCCAAGTAGAAGGGGGGGTGGCCATAGCACAAGCGCGCTATTCTTATAATTTCAGAGGTGTAAACTTAGCTTTACTTTCTTTTCTTGTTTGGCCCAAGTCAAACGGAGTGGATTGTTGTTGGGTATCAGGTGACTTTGAAGAGGGGAGCTCGTACGAGATGGGCCAAGGTGAGTCAATTGCACTAGATTATCTTGGTAATTTCTTGTAGTCTTTCTTGGTGTTGAATAAACTTGTATGTGTGGACTAGAAGCTTTTAGCCCGGCACAATAATACTTCCTACAAGCTCTATAACCTGAATGATAGTTTGAATGTAAAACTAATACACAAAGTTTGTTATTCAAACACATGTAATTAAGTTTTAAGCTACCTTATTTCATTATGGTTATCGAAAATTAAATATAATATGGCTTTTAAAAGCCACAGGCTATACAAGCTAAGCACCAACTTTAAATATATTGTAATATAGTAATAGTTCATACAAGCCTATAACCTAATAATAATTTAAGCCTACTACACAAAGCTTGTTATTCAAACGAATATAATTAAGTTTTAAGCTACCTTTTCCATTTTAGCTATCGAACTTTAAGTATAATATTGTTTCTGAAACCATTATATAGGCTAATAACCAATTTTAAATATATTGTAGTTTTGGCAGAATGTAAAAACCATGGGCGTTAGCTAAATATTTTAATATATTAAAGATTTTATTCGTTTTTGTACGATATTACCTTTAAAACTGAATTGTATATCCTTTAACGTAAATGTGTTTTCAGCCAAATAGGTTATAATACTTCACTATTTTCAAACAATAATACTTTTATTCACCAGAAACACGTTTTCGCATAAGAACGTTGAAAGAAACCATTAAATCTGTCCAAGCTGCTAGCAAGCAGACGACAAACTTTAGCGTCACAATATGGTTCGTTGCAAGGGGTGTATTTACATTCATCCAAGATAGTGAAGAGATCACTGATTTATTTAAAAAAAGATAATGTTAGTGACTGAACGTTATTCATATATTCTTATTTTCTCAAACAGCTGATCACAAGTCACATTATTTGCAAGAAATATTTAGCCTGGCTTAATTTAATAAATCTCTTGCATTTAAATTTTTTTTTTTGCCTACGGTTTGAAATGAAAAAATACTATGCCTATATTATTCAATACACACAAACATATTTTAGTCGAAAAATTATAATGTAAAATATGCATTCAAATAATAATCTTACGCGGAAAATGAATTAGTATGAGAAATTGGTCAATAAAGAAAAAATGTTTTTTTTAATATGTATGCTTTACGACCCAACGCTTTATTCTTCCAATTTGTGTTGATACTTGTACAAGGGTGTCCTATTCTATTAACTAAAAATAATCCATATGGTTTATAGTGTAGACCTATTCTTATATTTATTTTACTCTAAAACAACTTTATTTTATAACTAAAAAAATATATGCCTTTTAAAACTTTGTCTCTAAAACAACATTTTTCAAACAGTAAACTTCAGGATAAATAGGCCTAACTACTAGGTATTGGTTTCAGATAAATTATGTAAGCCTTTTATGATTTGAAAACCTAGGCCAAAACCAACCGCATGTAAACATTAAGCTAGGGCCTATATTGGTTATTTCTAGTCTTGGCTGCAATATTTCATAGGTCTAAAACTCACATTAATGTGGATAGTAATTACTACGTAAGATTCAGTTTAAATAGGCTTACATTATTAAAGTTTTGTTGAGGCATCTTAAACAGTTTTCTTTTTATTGTCTTGTCATCTGGTCTACACCCATGTTTTACACTATTAGGTTATAGATGATAAAGGTAAGGTTATAGAATAAAAGTATTCAGTTTGTGTAGAGGGAGAGTGGGAAAACCTTTAGGAAAAAAAACCCACTCATCACACCCAGCTAGGATTCAAATCCCAGCCACTCCACCATTGGAAAATTATATCAAAGACCACGTCTTGGTCCATAGACTACTAACATTCCAAATATATTGAAGCCTAACCATCACCTACCATAAAACCTACAAACAATTAGTATTAATATTGAAATGTCTCAATTATCCTTATGTTGTTGGTGAGTAATAATGCATTTTGTACTAGGTAGTGTTATGTTTAAAATAAAATATTCTTTTAATATTCAGTGTAAACGTACTATCCATCCTCTTGGCCTAAATTATGATTTTGGCCTCTATTAAAAGTTAGATTATGTGAAACACACACAGAAACGTTTTGAGATTCTTATATAGGGCTAATGAGATGGTAAGTTAACACAACAGGTAACACAAAACACCTAATAAATTACAAAACCTAACATAGTTAACCTCGAAACGTAAACCAAAGGACAAGTAGAAGGGCTGCGCAACTTAGTGTCACTCTAATAGGAAAATATTTGCCCTCGCAAAGTGGTCGGCCATAATAACTTTTGACGCAAAGTCTAGCGTCTCATTGCTAATGGTCGCAAATTCGTTTTTGACTAAGTGTTAATGAGACGATTACTTCAATAATTATAAAGCTAATAACATAAATTAAATAGTCAGAAACCTTAGTTCAGTCGGTAGTGTATCTGCCTACTGAGTTAAAGGTCCTGGGTTCAATCTCCGGCATGAACACAAAATATATCATTGATTAAATGTGGGTTTCCCTTTTAACGGTGATTAATTAACGGTCGGAGGCTGGATGTTGTGTTTATTGTATTTTCAAGTTTGTTTTAGAAGTCGTGTGTTGATGTAATCAGTTAGTTCAGAAAGTGTGCTTTAAATACCTCAAATAATAAAGAACTAATTAATGTATTGTTACCATGTACGAATATTATTTCTATAATAGTTACTGTACCTGTTGACCCACCTCAGTAAAGAAAAATAATGTAAAAAGTCAAGTGGTCTCCTTTAAAACAGGTGACTCGTTAGCGTAATTAGTAGACCTACAACTGCGTATAAACTGGACAGGTAGTAAGTAAGGCGCGGTTCTTAAAAGACAGGTATGAAGAACTACAAATGTTACTAGATCTCCTTTGCCGTATTTCAAGTCATCTGCAGCTGTTACTATCAATAACTAATATTATCAATGCCTGTAAAATAAATTATATAATATAGCACAATATTATGATTACTGACCGAGAGAAAGTGTTTTTATTTTTTTAAAGTTTCTTCCAGCAAAGTCCTATTGTAAGAAAACTAGTCATCGTACCCTGCTCATTTTGTGGTTTGTCCAGTTTGTAGGACAGCCAAGCGACAGTTCACACGCTCTGTGATACAGTGGTGAACTTGTGAACATATACAGCTCAAGAACAATTTTTTGGTGACATTGGTAACCTTGTCATGTTTTATCGTGATTTGTTTCCCTTGACTTGGTGATAACCGTGGGGCATCGGCCGACCTCTTCACTGACACATCACTTTCTTCTTTACGAGCTATGTCTCTCTGTGTTGTTGGAACGTTGAGCGTCTCAGAATGCTTTCATCATAATTATAAGTATACCTACAGTACCTACTTTCTCAGAGTTACATGAAATATCTACATTGTACTTATAGACTAAATATGGGTACATATTAGACCTCTATCCTGACATCTTAAACTATAAATCAGGGCCATTTTGCTCTATTCATTTTGCAATCTTCATTCTACATATTTAATTTCAAAATTTTGACATATAAACTATCTGGAATTTAAACCTATATCTACTGCTAAACTGCTTGTCCTATTATTGCCTAAATTATCAGTTTACCTCATCCTGTGCCACTTGGTCCACGCCGGGTATTTTAATTGCCCTGTCGGTACCCTCCCCCGCTTGATCTCACACTTTCATTTAAGTTAAGTTAATATTAATCCCACCCCACAGTTTTTAATTGCTGTAGCTTTTCCGCAATGTTGTCTGATTTTTGTAAAATTGAAAGATGGCAGTAGTCAAGTCGTGATAAAACCATATGAGGGCCATCAAATGTCAAAATGAAAAGTTAGCTGTAGAAAGTAACATAACAGGTGCGCAAGAGAATTTGATTATAGTGAAAAGGGGGAGGGAGGGAGGGGGGCTAAGGGCACCCGTTTTTATTTCCACACAGGGTGCCGAATACTCTTAAGGACGGCCCTGGGGGAGATAGAGAGGGAAATGAATCGTTCAGACAAGGATAACACAGTTGACATTCACCCTACAGCTTACAGGTCAGCCACAAGCTGTCTTTATAGTTTATCAGACAGCTAAAAAAAAAAAAAAA
>CABFWO010005576.1:0-45821 GCA_902155825.1 Timema genevievae | reverse complement strand
AATCGAAATTTTAATACGAAGTGTTGACCCTTGTTTACCCAATATTAATCTTTTTTATTTCATTATTTTGTAACCCCCTTTTCCCCCAATCTCCCTTCGTAAGGGATAGTATGACAAAGGAGAGAGAAAGTCTGTGTGGTGCACCATACCATTTATTTTATTTATAAAGTCCTTTCGTAAAGTTGATCCCACGGGATATTTACTGTTGAAACCCGTATTCATTTTCTTGAAATACCACTCTTAATTCATTTTTTTGAGGGAAAAGAAACACAAGCCCCACAAATCAAACAAACTGATTTAGGTGTGCTTCGTTTTGTGAATAGAGATTGTTCTTCCCACGCCGTGTTGAAATCCTTGGGTGTGATATCCTACTTATACCTTCGTTTGGAAGTAGAAGGCTTACTAGGAGACATCAATAGACCAGTTTCAGCGATGACGCATCGATACGCTACGCTACGGCCAGCGGATAGACTAAAACCTAAAGTACACAGTGTACACAGTGTTCATAGAGTGCTAGAGACAATAACAGAAATCTTTGATAACAATTTTTTGTAATTTTACAGTTCTTACACTAAAATTTTACTCTCGTCAACGTGCCGCTGGTTGGCCACCACTGCAGTAGGTTAAATAAATCCGATTCGTACGATGCGTGTGATGCGTACCTTAACACTGCTACGCGAATAAACGACACCAACTAATACACTGGCTTTCGTGACCGCCCTGTAGGCCTAAATGACCGAATGAATTAACAAAATGAATTGAGGTTGGCATGGAATAACTGTTTATTTTTTAATTTATAGTTTTTGTAGCTATCGTATAGTGGATGCGTTGAGTTGTTTGGTTAATAAAACAGTATATATTTAAATTACTATTCATTACATTGATTTTATTCTGTTATTTCACTTACTACACATCTCTAGTCTTTGATAGTGTGAGACTGCTTGGCAAAATATTTGATGTAAGTTCACAGTATAAATAATTTGTTTACTACGTCATAGAGGATAAGTTTATAAGTTATGTAATTTAACTATTATGTTATTATTACACCTGGTCTTTCATTATAACAATTAGACCCGTGGCAATTAGCAGAGTGACTAACGTGAGGTACCGTTAAATAATTGATAAAATCATGACCCCCAACAGTTGATTCTAGAGCGTCCCTGGCTCAAGCGTGTAGTGATAGGTCGCTCGTGAGCGAGTCATTCAAATTGAACGATTATTAAACGAGATCTGCGAACGAACGACTCTCGCTTCTCGAGCGAGTAGTTCACACCTCCATTACACACTACATTAGAAATTGTCAGGAGTGTTTGTCATTCACGACTCTTCTGTCGTTCTTCGTTCGTTACTACGAAAAAATCAACTATAAATGCTTACTATTGTTACTAGATAGCAGCACTGCCTACAATATTAAACTATTTTTCTTAACATCAATAGATATAATTCTGTTATTTGTTTAAAAAGTGTAGTTTTTCAGCCTTAAACATTTTACACATTTATTATTCCACAGTGGAACCATTCAAGGAGAGCCTCTATGGTGTGTTTAAAAAGTGTATTTTTTCAGCTGTGCTCAAATGGTTCCACTATGGAACATTAAATTTGTAAAATGTTTGAGGCTGAAAAACTGTACTTTTTAAACAAATCATAGAAGCTCTCCTTCAATAGTTCTACAATGGAACACTAAATGGGTAAAATGTTTAGGGCTGAAAAACCGTACTTTTAAACAAATCATAGAAGCTCTCCTTGAATGGTCTTACTATGGATTAATAAATATTTTTAAATGGGTTAAATGTTTAAGACAAGAATGAAAACTAAACATTTTCTATCGCAGTCGATAATAGTGATAATGCTTCTTGGTTCAGTAATATAGAGAGACTCTATAATGTGAAAGATATCTTTCTTCAAGGTTAGTCTAGATTGGTAAATAATGCTTTTTCAACCTTTTAGCTTTGATAAAAAATTAATAGTCTTTAAGTGTAACATTTAAATCATACCCTTAACAAGGATAAATATTAAGTAGAAAACTTGAGAGTTTAGTTAAAGATGTTTATTTAAAAAGAATATTTTTATTATGTTTTATCTTCATTCCTGACCGCCTACGGTATACTCTGCAAAAAAGTAAAGATTATAAAACTCTGTTGATATATGAAACTTTATAAAAATATGATATAACTTTAGTTTTCTATCTCACTAATAAAAAAAGATAAATCTTTGACATTATTTCTGCAAACGTATTTAACATCAACAATGGTTTGAATCAAAGCTTGAAGTTACATTGTAAAAAATATTTAATTATCTAAACAGTACACAACCGAATTAAAGCTATTATATGAAGTGGAGATGTGAAGAGTTTTAAAACATTTATGTTTTATATTCGCTTATGAAATAACCTCGACTGTATATTCCATATTAACGTACAGGTTGGATTTTTAAAAAGTTTTGTTTAAGTTGGAAAAGAAGTAGATGTGACAGTTCAAGTTAAATAAATACATTAATAAATGGTTTATTTGCTAACCGTCTTTTAAAGACAGCTATCAAATTTAAATGTCTTGAAGAGTAAATTATTTACGTCTGTTCTCCTATGATGTTAGTAATATTAATACCGAGGTATCGAACAAATAATGACCAAATTTATACTATAACACTACTAGTTGTACTATGAAAACTCCCATTAGATGAATCGCTACAAATAAGAATATAGATTTTTTTAAATTATTAATGCAAAAAGAATAGAGCAGGAAATGCTGGAAAGCTATATTTTAAATAGCTTGACTAATCGTTCGTGGTGGATGAAACCTTGATATGATGTGGGAGGCGGTGTTATTATAACCGTCGAGCGATCGTCTTACTCGTCTTTATCCTCCTCTGGAGGCTCTTCTTCAAATAGCGGAGGAGCAGGGTGATCTCCATCCTCCTCCTCCTCCTTTTCAGATGGCGAAACGGAAGGAGCTCGATTGATCGCTTCAGGAATATAATAATCTAGATTAAACAGAACCACCTCTCGTCCCGTCTCATCGAGATATAATACATCGCTCTTTGAAGCCCGTATTGGACACTACCGCTCTACCCTTTTTACTATATCTGGGTACATTTCCCTGACACCCCTAGCACCGATTTGTCGTTGGCGCAAACTGCCCGCTCTTGGTATTCTTTCACACGGGAGTATTTCATTCCGTAAAGAAACAAAAAGACCAACAACTATATCATGTTTCACTTATGTTCTATTCTTAACTTCTTAAGATCGGGTACACCCGGATCCCTCTTGACACACTCTCAAGTCCGGCCTTTCCTTCGTTTTATTTTCTTTTGCTCGCGTCCGTTTCATACCTCGACCGGCACTCCACTGTCCCATACTTCCTTACACTACATCTTAGAGAGAGCGAGTTGCCGTCTAGCGGCACACCTTTCAACCAACAACCGGGTGTGACGCAGATGGTACACCGCACTCGGCCACCTCCTTCGCCCATTTGTATAGATATTGAGGGGCTTTGTAAAACGCATCAAATTCCTCATCCGAAGAATTTGACGATGTTGATGCACTGTCGGACATATCTAAACTTAGATGAAACTTAAAAAATGAAGTATTCGCTTTTCACTGTATTACCTACAGTAATTTTTAGGGTCTTCAAAACCATTCTAACATTTCACCCTTTAAAAAAAGATTACATATTTCCCTTCCTAAGGTACATTTCAAAATACTTAGAGCTTGTTAGATTTATATCGATTCAACATCGATTTCTTTCATCTATCAGAAGAGTATGATTCTACAAAAAATATCTTAGAATTTCAAATAGTAGAATCTTGTAGAATGAAAACCTGTACTACTTTTCCTTTATGGTGAAATTTGCTTACGCATCAAGTATTTTCATATTTCCGAATTAAAGAGCCACTCGTGCGAAAATCATATTTTTGAAAGATTTATAGATGTATTTGAATATTGTACTGAGAAGATTCTTCTTGAATTTTTCTTTGTAATATTTTTATAAACTTTTGTTTCTCTACTTCTTATAACGGGTTAATCATGTGTAAAAGTTAATATTAGAAATTGTAAGATGCATCTAACGTTTAACGCATCACACCACTCGATCATAATAGATAAAACTTAGTCAGGAATGATGTTTCGGTTATTTATCTTTATCTACCTCTACGTCGCGTTTAAGGTAAAGTCTCTTCAGAGTAAAAATTTATAAAACCAATATACGTTTTTTGTTTCCCAAGGTATTACCATCTAACGAGTGCTCGATAAAAGCGTAGTTTTTTTAAAAATTGTTAACAAATACGTTAAGTATTATAATTTATTCTATTAGTTTTTTTATATAGCTACATTTGTCATAAATAACTTAGTTGGCTAAATAATCAAGTGGTTAACACTCTTTCCTAAATTTCTTAACGGTTCCGTGTTCAAATCCCTAGGCCAAACATTTATTTAAACAAAATAATTATAATATTTTTAAAGAAATCATAGAAGCTATCCTTGATTGGTTTCGCTATTGAACATAAAATATGTAAAATGTTTAAGGCTGAAAAACTATAATTTTTAAAGAAATCATAGAAGCTATCCTTGGATGGTTTCGCTACGGAATATTAAATGTTTAAATTTTTAAGGTTGAAAAATTATACTTTTTAAACAAATCATAAAAGATCTCCTTGAATGTTTCTACAGTGGAAGAGGTTCAGAAGAGTGCTCTGAGATCACTCAGTTTAGATGAATATCATAACTGTCTAATCAACGAGAATATAATCATGCGTGAGGCTCGTACAATTAGATCGACCCAACACAATATTTACACGCAGAAAGTGAATAGAATATCATTATCTGCAGTTGACGATAAACGTTACATTATACCCGATACCGTAAACACATTACCGTGGTATCATCACTCTATTCGCGAACAGGGACAGGCATCAGAGTAGACACATTCCTTCTCAACTTTAATCTTTTTAAATATATAGTTTTAAAACCATCAAGATAAAAGTATTGCTTACCAAGGTATATGATTTGTTGTAAATACTCTACTTTGGTCATTTTGATTTTTAATATGTTCAACTTCTTTATTGATATGATTTTTAATATGATTTCAATAATTTACTTTACCTTATATGATTTGTAATACGTTCAACTTTTTTCAAACACTAACGGTTATTCGTCAAGTTCAAACTGTGTAGATGATAAACAGGTTGAGACAATTTTAAATATTTTATTTTAAAAAATCATATTTTAAGATGAAATGTGTTATACTTGTAAATGTTTGTAAATTTATCACTGTTTTTAAAAAAGTCTTGCATATCATCTGTTATATATGGTTAGCCGACTGAGTGATAGACTATAAAGTTTAGATATAAGAACACCTTCACAAATTATTTTTTTCAATCTTGTCATTCGATTAGAGTTTTCACCATTTTATCAAAGTTCAAGATTAGGGAGGGACACATTAGGACAACGTTTCTTCACAATAGATCTTTTACATTTAGAGGGAGGAAGTGTAATCTCTTCGGACATCTTCTTATCTTCGGGATCGTTATATTGCACATGTAGGAGTTCAGGTTCAATACTCTCAACAGTAGCTCAAGGCTTAGGTAAATGACTATCAGCCCGACGTTTAGCAGGTTTATTAACTCCAGAGGTGGAATGGTTAGGAATACAGGTTAGGTCAAGTCCACCATCAGCCCCGTCTTGTCCAGCACAGAAACACGAGGAATGTTCAAAATCGATGTGAGTCCTACACTTGTTGATTAGAGCGACTATGTGAAAAAGAGAAATGATGACTGCACTTGTATCATTTTGTATAGCACTTTTAGTCAAATCGCAAATGTTATCATCTATCAAATTTAAAGCACTTGAACCAGTTATGGAGGAGTCTGACAATTCTAGATGCACACGAATGGAACGTACCAAAGATAAGTGGAGCACTTTCCTACTTTACGTTGGGATTTAACAGTTCTCAGGGAAGGACAGCCGAGGTCTTCCAATTCGTGAAAGCTGTAATCATTACTTTCGCTAATCACACTTTGAATCCAAGATAGCTTCTCTACTCCTTTAATAAGAATCTCTGGTCGTACAACATACAGACGTTCTCGTTCAAGATGAGCATCTATGATGGATCCGAGTTCGGTGTAGAGCACATCACCACAGCTCCAGTCTAACCCATGAGGGTGTGAAGTCACCCATTCAATATTCTTTCTTCTCCATGACGAGAGATGAGAGATGTCTAATGGTGGTAGAAACTTGTAGTTGACTACGACGGGATCGTTAATTTCAAAAAATTGATTTATTATAGTAACCTCCTTGAAGAAGAAGACTCCACCATCGGCAATGAAACCTTGCACATTGATAAACATTTTGTAATAGACGGCGAAACAAAGTTTTCAGGATATTTATGAAGCTGGCCTGATTACTTCATTGTTGGAGGGGAGGAATGCCATCATTCCTTAAATTCGTTTGTGATTCAACATGACTTTGAAGGTTCAAGTCAAGCACTCTGAAAAAACCTTGAACTCTGTTGGCTAAGGTAAAAGTATGATGAGCAGAGGGTAATATGTGAAATTATCAGACTTGAGATTTAAAATTTAAGATTAGCAGCTTTAAGATGGAGAGATGATCATACATAAGATGCTCAGCTTTAAGATGGTAAAGTCAAAGATGGATAGCTTTAAAGCTGGATAGAATATAGATAGTTAGGTCTAAGATAGATGGGCTTTAGTTAATTAGATATAGGTTGTATTGCCAAAAGACAGCTAGGTCTAAGATTTATAGCTTTAAGATATATGTATAAGATGGATAGACTATAAATAGCTAGGTCTAGTATGGATAGACTATAGATGATTGATTATACATGAGATGTTTAGCTTTATGATACCTAGGTCGAATATGGTTAGGCTAACTTAGTTAGGGTAGTTTTAAAGTGGACCGCTATTTGACAAAAACATTATAGCATACGATGAGATTTAAAAAATTGCAACAGCATTCCCTTGTCAGAGTATCATTTAGAGTTCTGCTTGTTTAGAAAGTATCCCCATTTCAGACTCTCGATGTACAAGTTAAAGGATGAATGCTCTCAACGTTTAAGGTGTCGGGTGGAGACTTGTAACCGAGATGGGTGGTAAGAGGATGGATTGGATCAACATGGTCATGACTACCTCTTGCTCAGGATGGATACGGGGAGGGGGAGTGGGAAGTTACAAGTTTAACTCATTGAGCTAGTGCCTCTATCTCTTAGACAATCATGAGACCTTTCCAATTTACTTTAGATTATGATTAAAAGAGGTATCTGTCTTATTTAGATTAATAAAACAAAGTATTTGCTGGGGTCCTTATAGGGTTTGAAATAGCAAAGTTGTTTTACTTAAAATATGTATAATGTGATATTCCCCCCATTTCTCTTGTACTCCTCACATTGAAAACCATATACAATGAACCTGACCAAGATTAGAATTTCAATATCCCTGTCACAGGAAATCCAGTGAATTGCAAGTCGGACACCTTTGACCATGTAACCACCTGTTGTGTCATAAGAATTATTTCTTGTCTGTACGACAAGTCTTAGCCACGGGCAAACCAAAAAGGAACACAAATGAGGAAGATAGAATATAGAAAAAATGTACCCAGATCAGCGCGCAGGGAGGATGGGAAATAATCTAATAGAAACCATCCTTAGTACACTTGACCATGATCTGAACTCTGACCTCCCCGTCACTGGTGATCCAGTCCATAGCGTCTTTCACCGTACCATTGTTAGATGGCCATACTTGTTTGACCTAACTGCCGTTTCTCTCTATTATCAATTCAGCAATGGCTCAGGTCAATGGTCACCAAATGGAGGAGGTTCAAAGGTGGTAAGAGTACAGGAAGTTGTGCAGATTAAGGATGGGGGTACGAGACTGGGATAGGAGCGATTGGCAGCCATGGTAAGTGAAGTGGATGTAGGCTAGGAGGAGAGTACAGAATGGACCCTAGGGTAGAGAGGGGCCTCAAGGGTGGAGGGGGAGGGGCAGAACTAGGGACATATGGTACTATTGTGTAGTTGAAAGCCCATGGACATACGCCATCTCATACATACGTCTTATGGGGCAAACACTCATGCACTCAAGCTCTTTTCTGTGTAATAGAAAGCTCTCTTTCTAACTACTCGTATACTTGTCCAACACCCTTATATTCACTTTCACTATCATATCATCTCATCGGGACACGAAAAGAGACTCAATGGAAATAATGTAAAACTAGTAAATTCAGACGTTTTCTTGACAACTGTGCATAAGCATCGACTAATCTTTCCATCTACTTCACTACAAGTGATGCAGTCCAGACACGAATAAATAAAATAAAACTTTACCGGAGCATTACAACTGGGCCACGAGGCCGATTAGATCTTAATCACACAGGTGAATTGGGCCACGTTCACCGACTAGGAGGATTATAAAAGATATAGATCTCTTAAAAGCTTAATAGCTTATTTGGAACACGTTCATAGGTGAATTGCGCCACGTTCACTTTCCAAAATATAGACATATATTAATTTTATTTACTCCACCTTACTCAGCTTACAAGTAATACAAGACATAATTTTTATATAGAAATTTTACTTGCTTTATTCAAGTTCGTCGTTGTTGGTAAACATTTGTAGGAATTCTAAACCATGTTAAGTCTTTTACAGATTTGTTATCGGTAAACATTTGTAGGAAACTGCTTTTACAAACTGACACTTGGTGGTTAGGTTAGGTTAGGTTAGGTTAGGTTAGGTTAGGTTCCTAGTTCACAGACCACTCACTCGCAGCGCGGCCGGACGGAATGACGTCACCTGCCTAGCAGTGCTGCGAACTGTACGGTGAGAGACGAGTTAGTTAAACGACAACTGAGGAGAGGTCAATCCCGAACCATACTAGATCCTAAACTATTTTACTGATCGGACTGAAACTTCATATATAGGGTTTTCATAAGGTCCTAGAGAAAGGTTTTTGGAACTATCTCTCTACCCCTGAAATTGAAGGGTAATTTACTGAAGGAAAAAACAACAATAAATAGATATGTATCGGACACCCTCCTGGATTTGATACGTTTACAGCCTTATTGAAATTTGCNAACAATAAATAGATATGTATCGGACACCCTCCTGGATTTGATACGTTTACAGCCTTATTGAAATTTGCGGTGTTGTGTTCTGGCGAGAGCTCCAGAAATCGAAAGGGGTTGTCTATAGTTTGTTTATATGTCTATGCACGACCTTGTCTCAACAGGTGTACGTGGCCCAATTGGAATGCACTTAATCAATTAAGTTGACATGTAGACGTGGCCCAGTAGTATTGTTTACGTGGCCCAATTGTAATGCGCCCAACTTTACTACTATAGTTTGAGTTACTTGATGAATGATAAAATAAAGTCAAATGAAATTAATTATCGTCGTAAAGTGGATGTTTATTGTGTTGTATTCAATTATATTATAAATGTGTTCATTATTTACGCTATAACTAAACATACTCTTAAATAAGTCGCCTGACAGGAAGCTGGAAGTATTCGTGATAAAATCAATTAAACTAAAAGAGCAGCACTATATTAATAGAAATTACTAACAGAAATTTTGCCAGATAAGTAACAAGAACAAGAGAAAAAAATTCATATGTGAGTGTATGTCATTATGGGCCGAACCATCTCCTTGGGCCTTTTATGCCCTGGATAACACCACTTTGGCATTAAAACGTTCCAATGCTTATTATTATTATTATTATTATTATTATTGTTGTATTTATTTACGTGGTGAAATTAAGGCGTAGGCCTTCTCTTACATTTCACCATGCCTTAAGTTAATATTACACTACATTTATCAATTATTATTATTCAATAAAACACAGGAAACAAGTATTTGAGGAAAATATACACATAAACTTTAAACATATAGAATTTTGCAATGAGATAAACACGTAAAAAACCAACAACCAAAACGGTTTTTAACTTGAACAAAGTATCCCTAGATCAGTGATGGAAACCGAGAGATAAAATAAAATAAAATTTAGTAAGCATTATTACACCAAACACGTACACACACTCGCACACACATGGATTATGCCGCAGCTCACACGCTAGAGATTTAGTAATTGGTGAGTTTGTTTCTAAAATCATATGGCCCATTCACATCTGTAAAGTCTACAGGTGACTTGTTCCAGGATAAGGCAGAAGAGACAGTGAGAAATTATAAATAAAAATTAGTTTTGTAACTTGGAACATAGAGCAAGTTAGCTGAATGAGAGCAAGTACAGTGACCACCCTGTACTTGTTGAAATTGAAATCGAGAGGTCAGGTAGCTGGGTAATCCAGACGTAATTACTTTGTACAGCAGTTAACGAGAATGTAGTTCACGCCTATGTTCAAGTCTGATCCAACAAAGTGTTACCACCGACTCTACAACCACACTAGACTAAAAGGAAGGTGGAGGTTAAGCTAACATTAGATATATGACAAAGAAAGCAAGACATTAGTAACAATTAAATAACAATATGAATGTTTTATTCAAGATAACAACTAAATGAAACTATCCTGGGCAAGGCCGTAGCCAGCCAATAATTTAAGGGGGGGGAGGGGGGAGGGCACATTCCCCAATTTACGGAGACTAGAAAAAAATTATAAATCATAAACAGTTCTAGAAGCTATCTGAAGTGCTTTTTATGGTAACACAGCCCCCTAATTTGTACTTGTACCTTAATTTTAATATTGTTTGAACCACAAATAAAGCCATATATATATACTTTGTTCATAAAATTTCGAGGGGGGTTTGAACCCCCAAAACCCCCCTCGACTACGGCCTTAATCCTGGGGTCCGGCGTGGAAGGCGCAGTGCTACCACCCCCTCTACTACCTCTTAGCTACGGCCACACTAGACTAAAAGGAAGGTGGGGATAAGCTAACATTAGATATATGACAAAGAAAGCAAGACATTAGTAACAATTAAATAACAATATGAATGTTTTATTCAAGATAACAAATTAAACAATAAATTACATGGCCTCAAAAATCCATCGGGAATATGTTGAAAATCATATCAATGTTACAGCGCAGTTTCATAATGTGAATGTTTCCACATCAAATGTAATTCTAAGTCAAATTGGTCTGTCTGGAAGAGACAATAACTCGACCGAACTACACTGTCAGTTTCACAACAGTGAATACTGACAACACAACCTTAAATGTTTGACTATTTAAACATATCATTACTTTCAAAATATCTAGACAGATATTTATTTGAATACAAAAAAGAGCTTCATGGGCATCTTGAAATGGTTACCAAAGTGTCTGCTTCACTACATTGAATACAGACAAAGTAAAGATGAAGTTAAATTAAATATCACACAGATATTTATATGAACACAAGAGTTTGGCTTTCCGGCATTAAGTCAAACTCCCGCGGGACTATTAAATTTCGACACAAAGAACTACGTTAACAAGAACTATACTTGTAAGTAAAAAAATACATACAAAACAACTATTTAAAACACAAGTTATTTCAATTAAATAATTTGGAAAATTATTTAGTCTAAATCAAACAATCAGCTAAATTTACGTTAATTCAAACAACAATTAAATATAAAAACATTATACAAATAAAGGAGGAATATACATTTACTTAGTGACACAATACGTCATCATCCTGTAAATTGTCCAAGTCCAGGACAGGACTTTTCCAGACGTCGTACAAATAAAGGTCTAAGACATGACCTCTCTTGAAGGTGTAGAATAATAATAGTCACTGAGTTTAAAACCCGCAAGGTTAAAACAGTGTTTCTAGTCGCTTAGGGTTGGAAGGGGGGAATGTTCACATTGGTCGGTGGCTTCTAACGGTCATTTTTGAAACATGCAGACGAGCACGTAGTACTTGCTCAGGCTAGAATTGGCGGGCTGTCTTGAATACGCGGTGCAGTGATGTTAAGAGATCTGTTTGATTGGTGTTGGTGACGTACAGACATCACCCGATGTGTTGGTGCTTGGTTTCGTCTTGCACGCTGGACCCCAGGATAGTTTCGGTTGTTGTTCTAGGCTAGTTCCGAAAGGACTGATTTAACTTACTCGCTCGGAACCTCAGCTGTTGGCGCACGGCGGCTCTATCTACCCACTCATAGAATTAGGACACGAGGTGTGTACTCCAGTCTTGAAGGTTGTTCTAGCTATAAGAAATACAAGTGGTAAGTACATGAACATTTTGTGATTGTGGGGGAGTTTTATTCTTGATTAATATCGTTCATATTATAGACTGAGTCTACATATGACTACAATAGAGAAGCTTACTATTGCAGGAAGTTTATTACTATAAAGGTTTCATATGGAGTGGGTAGTATGACTCTTGAGGTAAATCTTTGCGTGACGCTTAAGATGGGGGGTAGTACTATGTAGCATGTGACAAATGTTACAAAAGCTTCCACAAGTATGGAGTAACTTAATCCCGATATTTCAGATTAAAGATATATCGAACACACACATTATGCAGTCTCTGAAGTCGAGTGGCCAGAGTTTCCGTTAAGACGCTAAACACAACATCACAGTAATCAAAATGTGGAAGGACAAGTGCCTGAACCAACAACACCTCGACGTTTACTTGTAAATATCGCTTGAATCTCTTTAAAGTATGAATTGTAGCAAAAGATGTTTACATGTAGCAGTCACGTTGTCAGTCCAAGTCAGGTTTTCATTAATAGTAAGGATTAAATTACGTACGGTAGTTAAGATGGATATAGGTTCAGAGTTGAGCTCAATTTCAGACAAAGTTAACCGATCAAGTTTAGATAATATCATTTTGGAACCAATAAAAATTCCATTTGATTTCTTTGGATTCAAAGAAAGATTATTTTTCTCGGAATAGTATTTGTATGGCCTTAAGATCTGTATCTAATTTATGTGTAGCCGTTTCTATTTCCATTTGCCAGGAAGAGAAATAAATCTGTAAATCATTCACGTAAAGGTGATATTTACAATTAGAGATTTTGTCAGGTAAATCATTAATAAATAATGGGAACAAAACTGGGCCTAATATAGAGCCTTGGGGGACACCAACCCTAATCGGTACCCACGAGGAAATATTTATATTAACGTTCACACTATGCTGCCTTCCAATCAGATAAGACATCATATTCTGCATAGTACTCAAAGAAAACCTAAATGACTCAAACAATTTACGTAGTAGCATATTGTGGTTAACACAGTTAAATGCCTGCGAGAAGTCAAGTAAGGTGAGTAAATTAATATTCATACCCTCCATAACAAGACGAATGTCATCAACTACATTTATTGATGCCGATGCTGTCTTATGCTTAGGACGAAAACCAGATTGAAACTGCTTTAATAAAGTATGCTCATTAATGAAGTACAAAATTTGTGTGTGCACCAAATATTCGAGCGCTTTAGATAGAGTAGGTAGATTAGAAATGGGACGGAAGTCCCTAACACTAGTCGGGTTGTTAATCTTGGGTACAGGGATAACATAAACCATTCTCCATAGATTAGGGAAGACACCATTTGCAAGTGAGAAGTTAAAAATATTGGTTATTGGAGTAGTGACAAAAGGTATAATTAAGAGGAGGAAGGTAATTGAAATTTTATCAACCCCAATCACCTTGGATTTAATTCTACGTAATGATTTAACTACATCCTGAGCTGACACTGGTGAAACATATAATCTGTTATAGTTTAGATGATTATCACCAGGATAGGGTTGTGGACATGGATCAGTCTGCTGCGAGAGGGCTGTAAATTGTTCATTAAATGTGTCTGGGCTTATCTCAGTAGCATAGGTAAGTTTAGTTAGAACAATCCCCAATCTACGGAGATTTTTCCAGAAACTACCAATTCCATTTTCTATTCCAAATAAGCGAGATGTGTATTCAAGCTTGGCTTTTCTAACAGAATTAGTGCATTTATTGAGTAATTTTTAAATTACCCAAATAGTTAAACCATCCTTGTTTAAAAGTATGTTTTACTACTACTGTTTTTGTCCAGTTAAATACCTAAAACTTTTGAAAATTCCCATAACATCTACTCTCATTTAAACCTCCGCGGTGACCACCGGACTCCCATGTGTAGATACTAATATGGCTCCTGACTTAACATCTTGGACCATTCTGACAGTTATCCTGTTAGGACATCTTTTTATTACAACTGAAATGCCTGTAGCTATTGATATATCAATACACATTATAGTATTATATAAATAGGCCTACGATACATATACTATTATATAAGTAACTTATTAACTTAATATATACACTTTGTATCTCGACAGTATTACTGTTTTATATCATTTATTATTTTATATCGACAGAAAAGATGCAAATCTTTTATAATACTCAAAATGACTGTCACAAGCTGTGACGATGTCACTCCGATCACCTCCAGATGAAGATAAGGATAGCGAACATTTTACAAACGAGTGTAACCAATCGAACAATACGGCACCTGATATATTTATTTTTAATATTTACTCTATGGAATTATTAAACTCGAAAGTTCATTGCCGCACTTACAAAAATACGCCACCTATTCTTATTTTTAGCTAGTTATTTCCAGTCCACATCATTACACCCTATAATTATCTTGAGCTAATTCTATCCAGTTTACAGGTGACCTGGTGGTCTAGGGGTAAGGTGTCAGACTTCTGTGCTGGGGGTCCGGGGTTCAATTCTCGGTCCCGGCACAGATTTATCTGAATGCCAAACCCTTCCTTCACCTCTGACAAGACGTGTATTAATCACAACTTGTGAATGTGAGGAATGCCAGGCTTCCACCGTGGTTCGGATTCCACGTTAAACTGTAGGTCCTCCATTTCATCTCACAAACACCCTACCATTTCACATTAGCGTAAATGCGTATAACCCGAACGGGTAGTAGGACGCGGCGATAATAATAATAATAATAATAATAATAATAATAATAATAATCTATCCAGTTTACCTCATTATAGCCTATTTCTTTCAGGTCCATTCTAATGCTATCCTCCAATCTGCGTCTAGGTCCTCCCAAAGGTTTCTTCCTATTGAGTTGACCAGTCAGTACCCTGAACAAGTTCTAGATTTTACCATTCACACTGCATGTCCTGTCCACCGTAATTTACAAGACTTGACTATCATAACAGTGTCTTGTGATTATTACAGGTTATTTAACTCATAATTATGTAACCTCCTCCACTCCCCAGTAGTTTCAACTCTTTCTGGAACACATATCTTCCTATTCACCTTGTTTTCGATCACCGTAATTTTGTTTTCCTCATGTAAGGTAGCCGGTAAAATTGTTGTTTTGTGTATTATGATTATTTAAATATTAATTTTAGCATGGTCCAGAAAGCGTTCCCGAGTACACCTAATGCTTTCAAGTATTAAAGGTCATCATCATTCCACCGTCAGAGATAGCCGGGGAAAAGGTTTTTTTTTTCCTTAGTATAAACCCTAATAACGTCACCAACCAAATATAGTTCAAACCCCAAAACACATATTTTACTAGATATCATATTATACTCTATATAGGTAATTTTAAGATTCATCGTTTTTTACCGTTTTTTATATATTTAAACTAAATTTTAATACATGATAGTATTGAATCAACCTCGGTGGTCTTGGGTTAAAGTGCTTGCCTCAGGATCCGATGCTCGTGGGTTAAAACCAAGTTGATGTTGACGCATTTTTCTTGAGAGATAAAAATCCGTAGCACAACTTCCTTCGCAGGGGAAGTAAAGCCATCTATCCCAAGTCGCATTGTGGTATTTAAAATAACCGTGGAAGGTATGTGAAAATACCTTTACCAGCAAAATTGGTAGGCCCTTTCGCTCTCACTCATAGAAATTCAGTATGGAACTCAACGGGAAGTAACTACATTTTCTGAACTCTCCTAATACATGGGATTTCTACCAGATGGTGCAGGCCACACTAACCATCCAAAGGGCTGAGTGTATGCCCAGATCCAGATGGATAAAAATCACATCAAACCAATCTTCGACTTATTGACTCAAGAAGATAATATTGAATCGTAAATTACCATCAAAATTGTATATCAATTATTGTAATCTAAGATTGATGCTAGATAAAGCTGTTGAAGCATGCTTGTACAACAGGTTGCATAAAAGTTAGGCTTGCGGCACTTCACACGTAATAATGGAAAGTACTTTCGGTGATTTAGGACCGTTAAGCCTCCGAACATTATATATGGACTATTGTGTTTACTATTAATTGTGGTATGTTCTGCAACCGTGCTTCAAGATGTCGAGGTGTGCAGTGCCGTGCGCCTAGCTCCTATGCAACCTGTTGTACACGCAAGCTTGAAAACCTATGCTCTACCGGAGGTATACGCCGAAACTTTGAACACAATTTAATGGTATTAGCATGGTTATCCGGATGTAAGTGTATATGGATTTTGTATTAGTTTTGGTTCAAACAAGCTACATGTGCAGTTTGGTCTATGCATTTTCGAACAGCCTGTATACTTGGTTGGTGCTAACAGGAGTGTTCCCAACCATTGAGTCCGGGAGTGGACCAGCAAGCCCCCCGTTACGATATTTTAGATCATTCCCCCGATGGATGTTTTCAAATTATAACGCTGTGTCGTGGCACACTCCACAATATTAATACTCTCGCTTTACATAACGGGTTATTTCAAATCTCCTCTCAAAGTCCAATGAAGCTGTCTGCCTGCTCCTGACTGTACAGCGCATGCGTTGTCAAATGAGCATGTGCACTGATTTGAGATGATTGGTTTTGAGATTTGATTGGCTATCCCTTGTCGAACATCTCAGGCAGAGCGGACGAAGTATAGATGAGTTGGACTTTAGCAGAACAGCTCGAGTCGATTGATTGGTCTAGAGCTCGTAACGTGACAACGTTTTTGTTCTGCGTTTGTTTTTAGGTGAACGTGTGAATCCACAGTAAGAAGTCGGCCAAAGTTTGTGTTCATTGTGTGTAAATCATATGTGTTTTATAGTTTTATTAATAATTGATTTTTGAATTACTTGAAATTGGCCTAAGTAAATATTGCCCAGTGTGGAATTTTTTTTATATAACATTGAGAGAGAGGGACACATCAAAGATATTATTAAGCTGGTTCTTAAGGTAATTCACATATAGTTTATATATTGTAACCCTGCAAACCCATTTATTATTTTGGTGTCACTACAAATTAAAGGACCTTTGAGGTCATATTACACACTGTGGTGAGTGAATAGATCGTAGAAAGCAAATGGCAACGCTGGAAACCGGAGCGCAATGCGACGCCTGGTTCTCGAGATATACTATTAAAAATCCTGTACAAGCGAGCAGACAGTGATGACGTCACAGTAGGCTATCGCACGCTGTCCATTCACCTGCAGCCACAGTCCCACGCCGAGCTATCTGTGTGTCATGTCGCTGAAGATTGGAGTAGAAAGTAGTGTTTAATATCATGCCGTCCCGATGTTGTGTTCGAATAGTGCTGATAAAAACAAAGACGTTAAGTTTTCACAGTTTGCCTAACAGGGAAAGGTCGCCAACCAGATATAAAGCATTGTTGGATAAAATTAATCGCAAGGCATTTCTTCCGGAGAAAACCGCCAAAGTGTGTTCACAATATTTTACCGATGATGACTTTGAAATTTAATCCGTGTACAAAACAAAACTTTTAAAAATCAAGACTCCAAAACAGTTATAAAAAAAAGTGCGATTCCCAGAATAAAGATGAAAGGAGAAGGATCACCTAGGAAGAAATCGATTTCAACTTACCAGTGGAAGAAGATTGTTGAAGAAACCCTTAGCGACAGTGCGTGTTCGAGAGCATTTGATATTTGCAAGGAGGAAGCCGTTGAATGTAATGAGCCCGGAAATGAGAGCTGCTACGAAACTAATGAATCATGTAAGCGGAGTCACGATGAAGAAATTCAATGTGAGCTAGGGACAGAGTGTTATAGGAATCTTTTTCATACAACCGAAGACAGTATGGAGGAATACAATGACGATAGGGATGACAATCACGCTGTAAGTGACAAGAGCATAAGTTCGGGTGATGAGAAACAAGAAACACAATACAAAAGGCCGCTGAAAGGCAAGCAAAGAAATGGAAACAGTTTTGATGCGTGTATTTTTATAGTGGTGTTTTATTGCCTTCTTCATTTATTATAATTTTGCTTGCTGTCTGGTAGTGCCGTATATGATGTACAGTCAAGTGTAAAAGGAGCTTCACTTGTAGCTACAAAGTGTAAAGAAGATCATATTTGTGTATGGCATTCACAGTCTAATAGTAATAGGCGATATTCACTAAACTTACGACTATCAACATCAATGTATTTGTGTGGTATGAGCTATTCTTTATTTTAAAACTTTTCAGGTACTTTAGGCCTTAAAACTATTTCCAATAACTGTTTCTATAATATTATTAAGTGGTATGTAGTTCCGGCAATTAAATATTTTGATTCAACGAGCAAAGTTCATATTTCGAAAACGCAAATGAGGTGAGGCTAGCAGGTGACGGATAGTTCGACAGCCCTGGTTTCTGTGCGAAGTATATGACTTATGCTGCAATGGACATTGACAGTGGGAGAATCGTAGACTTTGTGGTATTACAGAAGGGGCAAGTAGCAGGCGACCTGGAAAAACCGGCACGTGAAACTTTATTAGGCAGGCTATTAAAATAAATGCACAGTCACATTTTTTCTGACTGATCTATTCGTGGCACTCATAAAATGATGCGTACTAAGTTCAGTACAATAATCCATGAATTTGACGTGTGGCATATCTCCAAATCTTTACCAAAAAATCTTAAAACAGCAGGAAGTGAGTTTGAACTTATAAAAGACTGGACATCAAGTATTATAAATCCACTTTGGAGGTCTTCACAAACATGCGAGGGAAACTATGAGGTTCTCATTTAAAAATTTACCTCCATTTTAAAGCATATCACTAACACCCATACTCTGGACTGGCGGTAAATATATAAATGGCTGCGCACACGAAGAACTCAATGACTGTGAAAGAAAATAAAATAAATTGTTTAGAAAGTCTAAAGAAGATTTCCATGTAATTTCCAAAATTATTTGAGAGGACAAATTATTATAAGATGTACGGCACACAAAAAACTATTGTTACATCGGCAAATTATAATCTTTCCACAGCGTTGCGCTAAAATGTAAGCCTAAGAGAAATCACTTCAGTTGTAATGGAATGTTTGCACGTACAATATTATCCACACTGGCTTTCAATTCTAAGTTAGAAAAACCTATGCTGGACGGAAACTCAAATATTCAAAACCATTAAAGAAATGGGCTGTTGTAAACACTTACAAGACAAAATCACATGATTGGAAGAACGAAATTCTTTCAATGGTAATGGAGGCAATACGAGATAGTCGTCACTTCTAGATGGGCGATGACCCATACTCAGCGACTGACGTGCCAAGGTGTATTGTATTGCTCCCATTCCTCAACCACAGTCCTTGGGTGAAATTAATCAGTTTTCAAGGTTCCGTGATGTTTTGTAAACATGGACATTTTTAAAACTTTATTCACTCACATCATTTGGACTGAATTTTATTTTATAATATTACAAGTGTTTTCTGCGCTGGTTGATTATTTGTATTTGTATTGCAGTATTTTAAATTACATAATATGTATTATGTAATATATATATAGAAGATACAGAAAAATGTCAATATTCATAGAAAGTCTGTCGCGTAATATGCAGTGGAGGCAGCCTTTCCTTTATAGATACTATTATGTTCGGGATATGTGTTCCGTATTGCATTAACTGCACAAGATGGAATTACTACACGGTTTATATAACCGATAGCAGTACATGTATTTATCCAGGAGACAAACTGCTTATAAGCAGCGTAGCGCCAAGTTCTGTTTATGGGACTGTTTGAACTGAGAAGAAGTTTTTTGTTTTCAGGCTTAAATTATGCCGTGTAATTGTTAGCACTTCACTGTCCAGGATAAGCCTGTTAAATGAAGGATTAAGTGTAATGCACTGATATTGATCTGATTTGACAGTTTTAACATTGGCAACCTCACAGCAACACACACATTCCTCGTTCATTATCATGTTTAAACACAGTCCACACAAACACCAACTTCCTGAGTTAGATCGCCCTGCCGTATTTAGAATAATTTCATCATTGTCACCACCGGTAAGTGATTCATTCTCAGTTTGTCTTCTTTCTGGTTCAAACTGGTATAATTTTATATTCGCATCCATAATGTCTGTCACAGGATAACAAAGAAAGAGCACAAACTACAAATAACGCAGAACGGTAAAGTGTGCGTAGTAGAAAGGTCGCGCTGTAACTGCTCGGCTGCAGTTGGCCTACGATGACGTCACGCCTGACTCCACTGGGAACTTCCAAGTCGCGTAACTCTGGAACTAAATCACGCTCTAACGTCGGATTTTTTGCTAAATAGTTTGTATGAAATGATCTTCCGAGTTAAAATATTACTGAAATTTGAGTTTTTTAAGCTCACATGTCCTAAAGATTTCAAGAAAGTACTAACATTTTAAATTTAAAACGTTTTGAATTGAAATCGAGAATGTTGTAGTAACATTATTTTAATATCCTATTAATAAAGTCTAAAATAATGTTTGTATACATAAACATAGCTGACAGACACACTATACATATGGCTGATTTAAATATTTTGGACAAATAAACTAAAATCATATAGGTGTAATCTATTTCCTTTTGGTTCCAACATACTAAGTAGCTGGTTTAGTTGCATCAAATTAGATAAGTTGTTTAGCTATTTTATTTTCTTGCTATCTTACTGGTAGAGAAAGTATTGTGATCGTAAAAAAAAAGTCGAACTCAAGACTTTGATGAATCGCGGCGTTTCATGACCCCCCGAATCCAAAAAAGTGATTTTTGAATTTCCGTTGTTTGTCTGTCTGTAACTCCAACTAGAGCCTAAACTAGTTTACTGATTGGGCTAAAACTTGGAATCTAGGGTTTTCATAGGGTTGTCCCGAGGGGTTTTATTGGAATTATATATCAAACCCTAAAATTAAGGGTAGTTTACTGAAGGGCAAAAAGAAAAAAGTCAGCTTAAACGATATTGATTCAATTTCATTAAATTTTTTTTTTATAAATATATCAAACAAAATGGCTACCATCAATATTTCGGCAAAATGACTTTAAGGGCTCCGGTTTGATGCGTAAACTCTCATTTTTTTCATCATATCTCCGAAACTATTTGAGATATGAAATTTCTTATTACAGATATATAGATCTATTTATAATACAAATATTTTATTAGAAGTGTATTTTTATAAAACCATTAGCTTTCAAGCTATACGCAAATATGCACGTTTTTTAACTTTTCGAACACTAAGGGTGAAGTATTGCGACCGTAAAAAAAAAAATTGATATGTTGATGGATGTCGACGTCTCATGACCCCCCGAACACTTCAAAGTGGTCTTTGATATGCCGTCTGTCTGTGTGTCTGTTAAAACTTGAAATTAATAGTAGTTTAATAAAGGGCGAAAGGAGAGAAAAATCGATTTTCTCAAAATCAGCTCTAACAATTTTGATTAAAATTCGTATCTAGGCGTTGATTAAGATTATAAATAAACTGGCTATTTTCATTTTCCAATGAAAGTGAATTTTAAGGTACTTTACAGAAGCTGAAATTTCCGTACATCCGCAACTATTTGAGATGCTAAATAACTTATCATTGCAAAATTGTAGTACTATTAAAATTAAAAAACTTTTATATAAAATATATTTTTATAAAACCAACTGTTTCTGAGATATTGGCAAATATATTAATTCAGTTTTGTGAGCTTTAGTTGTAAAGAGATACTACTTAAGTTTTAACGCAGTAATTCTCCAATGCCATAGAGTAATTAAATATAAGTAAGTCTCTCAAAAGTTTATGTTATTTTTCCTTAAACCTCTTAGGAGAAATGTTTGTACAGCAATGATCTATCTCTATTTTATACTCAATAGTCAATATTTACATTTTGTATTGGTCAAAATTTATAAATGAAAAATTTAATAGCAATGCGATTACCTGAAGATGTGCAACACCTAATAAAATGTCGATCGGAAGTAGAAATTTAATACGAAGTGTTGACCCTCGTGGACCCAATATTAATCTTTTTTATTGGTCCAAACATACAAATGAGGACAAATTCTTTAAAAATAAAATTATAAAATTTAAAACCAGGACTCGAAAAATGTTTTACATATGTATAGTGCAATTTATTCTTGTGTCTGCTAGTATATATTATCATTTAGTTTCACATATATTACGAGTTTTGAGTAAATATCTCCATTTTTAAAGAATAGAGCGAGAAAGACGGTGCGGAGCTCCGTACCATTTATTTAGTATATATCATGTTTTTTATTATGCTTAATTTACAAATCTGTTATTGTAACTAAGACTAGTAAAAATAAATTTTAAGAATTGGAACCTAATTAAGAATTGAATAGAACAGGAACTTTTATTTCTAGAGACGGAACGTTTAAAAAAATATTTAAATAAACTGAACAAGAATTAGAAACGATATGTATTTCGTTTCGACTCCCTTGTTGAAATACCTTACACTGCCCGGGAGAAATATTTTTAGTTTAATTACTGTACGTGGATGGTAACTTCAAAGGTAGTGCCTTTAAGCCCTGCGATGCCCGTTGCCTTTATTACGTCCGATCCTGTTTTTAATTAATTTAAAAAGTTTAATAAAGGTGAGGTGAGCACGATTTTGCACATGGAAATCTATTTTCAATTAATTTCAGCACTCTGCGTGCGGCAGATATCGCACAATTTCCATGACAGACAAACAAACTTAATTTTATTAATATAGATTATTTTTAATACTTTTATAAAACATATGGTAGAATTTTTTTTTAGAAAGAATCTTTTAGAAAATACAAACATATTTATTTGCGCTTAATATTGATAACACTTTACATTTATTGTTAAATTACTACATACGACCCGGATTTTGAGGATATATCATCATTTTATTTGGCTCATCACAAACAATGCTCACAAGTATACATAAACTCTGTTCATGATCCACTAGTTGCATAATTATATATTTTATAGATCAGTTTTTGATAATTTCTTTGTCATTTTGGAACTTTAGGTCATATTTTCTTGGTTTTCATCATTTTGAGTCATTTTTAGGAATACTTAAGTAATATTTAGTCATTTCTATGCGTTCATGTTGAATAAATTTGCTACTATCAATATTTTATAAAAGTTTTTTTATTTTTTGATTATTTAGTGGTTGAAATGAGCCGATAATGTCGTTGATGGACTTTGTATCCGCTTTGTTTGGGTCTACTTCTTAAGTAGATATTTGTAAATTTAAATTATATTTAGTAGTTTTGGTTTACATTTTGTAAAGTACGTGTTTGATTTAGTCTATTACAAACAACTATTTGTTCATTATTTTTAGGTCATTTTTTTTTGAAAATTTTAAGTCATTTTCTTAGAATTTTAAAATTATTTTGTAGATAGTTTTTTATAATTCTTAGGTCATCAAAATCCAGTCCTTGGACAATTTATACTTACTGCCAATTCAAAGTGAAATGACAGCTCCATATCACATTACTTGACGTATTAATACTTGAAAGTAAGTCAGTAACCTTTCTAGTTGTCAGATAAGTTCATTTTTATGTAGATCGGAGTGTATATTATAAAGAACAATTATTAAAAGTGTTGCTAATGCTATTTGGTGAATGCCACTTTGATCAGTTCTACACAGCAATTGTCCTCTAGTTGTGGGAATAGCGTTAGTCAAACAGTGTTTCTATGCGATTCCCCATACACGCGACCGATGTAAAAAATTCAGTCAGTCGGAACGACCACGTATCAGTGTATCTGTTGGCCAAACTAGTAGCTTCTGTGGAAACTGGTGTATAATTTGGTAGTAGTTCAGGTCATAGCTTTTGGTGATGATTTAGTACAAACGCATTCGCAGAAGAGATGCAAGTCTACCATAAATTTCTTCAATTATTTTTTTCAAGTTTATTTCTTAGCACCGGGTATTACCACCCTTTCGTATGGATGGATAAGGTTGAATTTATAGGAAGTGTACCCATATTTTCCTGAAGGGAGAGTGGAAAAACATTTTATAAAAATCACTCTCACTATACCTTAAAGGGATTCGAGCCCCGATATCCCTTTCATTGGCGGTCTAATCTCTTGCGAGAGTGACACCTTAGACCATGTGGCCAGCAAAGTGAATATTAGCAAATTGAACATTGATTGCTCTGTCTTTTAAATTTAAGTAAAACATCATAGTTTATAAAAAAGCAATTAATCAAAATATTGTAGTTAAATAAAGGCCAATACATAAATATACATATATATTATATATATAATATATTTATTATATATATAATATAAATATTATACATATATATATATATATATATATATATAAAACAAATCTGATTGAAAAATATACAAGTTTATGTCAAGTTGTAAACTACACTTTTAATTTATACGCACACACACAAACCATTTTCGGAAAATAATCATGTTTTTATTGGTCACTCTTTCCTAAAATAATTGAGTAAAATGACAGATTGGTATGACTGTCATAGTTCTCTTAGTGGCTAACTTGTTGGTTATTTCGTGATAGTTTGCATAATTATTTGACTATAAGTTTCTCTACCGAGTCAAGTTCTAAAACATCCATCAGCCATGCGTGGAAGGCGCTAAACTGTGTGTTTCATTTGAGTGGTGTTAATTGTAAACTGATATAATTGTTATTGTTATTTGGTTAAGACTAAGATTATTTCAGTTCAACTCAAATATCATAATAAAACAATTTACTATTAATAAAAAAATATAAATGGCTTAGAACTGATAGTAGAATTTAAAACGCACGTTTTTTAAAAGCTATAAATAAATAAATAAATAAAGGGTAATTACTGGTGATTTACTTTCAGTCTTATATGAGATATATATACATATTGCTATTTCGGATTCATTCATATAATACACCACTTTCAGCACAGTCATATTTATCTACCAACTAAATATTTAAGGTGTGATTTTATAATCACTATTAAGTTTTTTACTTTATCAATCTTTTCACGCGATCACAATACTTTTTCTATCAAATAGACAAATTATAGTGATCGTGAAAAGAAAATTACGTCAAGGTGATGATGAATGAAACCTGACACTACATGTGCTACCAGACTCAAAAAAGTGGGCTGCACTTATTCTGTTTATCTCTCAGTGTGTCTGCCTGGATGTATTTCTGACCCACTGTCTATCTGTTTGTATGTCTGTCTGTCACTGGAGCTACAGCCAAACTGGCTCAATATATTACGTTCAAACTTGAAAATTAGATGTTAAATTGACATAATTAGAAGAATAACTGTATTTTAATTTTAGCTCTAAAGCTTGGTTACATATTTATTTACAATTTTATTACAAATTTAATAACATATTTTCAAAAATCCTAATTTTTCAAATATTTCTCATATTATTTTATTTAAAATAAATCTAGGGAGTGTTTAAATTATACAAAATACTGTTTTCTTGTTTTTTGAAAGCAATATTGTTCCAAGCTATTATATACAGGCAGGCGCGGATTCGGGGGGTGGGCCTAAGGGTCAATAGACCCCCCCCCTGTGAACGTTAGAATATTAATACAAAAAAACAAATGAAGGTACAAATTTTAGTAAGAAAATACAACACAGATAAATAATACAATTTTTTTTATCTTTTTACGTGGAGACACCTTTTAATCCTTGTCCACACGTTTGTTATTCGTCCACGTTTATTCAATTTTCTATATGACTCAGGCAGGTGTGGAAAAAATATTCGTTTTCATGTAGGAATATTTGTCGTGCATAGTGAGTAACGAACATTTTCCCGCATAGAGACGGTAGACTACCACACATCAAACTATGGAGGACTCTGCCCTCCTGGAAATAATTGGCCCCTCCCTGGAATAAATTACCCCCCTAGATATATTTCAAATCCTCTGATATTATCGAATATGAAGGTGAAAGATGGCCTTAATTCAAACTCCAAATGATTTCTAGATACATTCTATTGTCAAAAATTTGCCGAAGAAGACCGCTTTAGATAACTACTAGACTAGAGTAATCTAACTGGCACAACAAGTCGGGGAGGAAAATTCTAAATAGCTTCCAAGGTCATCCCAGTTTCATAAATGTCTAGGGGAGGACAACTCCAAATAGCTTTTAAATTCTTGTTATTTTGAAGAATTTTCAAGCGAGGACCACACCCTAAATAGCCTAGTTTCTGAAATAATTCAATTTTCAAAATTTTGTCAGTGGAAGACAACTTCAAAGATTATCTTCTATCTAACTATCATAAAAAATTAAGGTGAGGATCACTCTAAACATCTTCGAGGCATCCAAATTTTAAAAATGACGAGCTGAGGAACAATTTAAATAGTTGTTTATAATTTATAAAAGAATCTAATTTAAAAAAAAATCAAGGCAACGACTACTCATAGCTTCTAGAGTGAACCATTTTTCAAAAAATTGTTGAAGAAGGGCCACTCCAAATAGTTTATAAAAAATATCTGGTTTTAAAAAATTTGAGAGGATGATCCAAGTTTAAAACATGCATAAGATCAAATATGAATGAGAAACTATTAAATGGATTTAAACAGAAATCTTACATTGTAAGTAACTATTTTATTTATAATTATGTCCCCCCCTATGAAAATGATCTGGATCCGCCCCTGTATACAGGGTATTCCCGGGTTAAACGTTTAAACTGGAAAGTGGTAGACTGGTAATGGATCAAAAAACTAATTCAAAATGTATTTTGGAGATCTGCTAGTTTTTAATTTCTTTTTGCGCAAATGGGTGACCTGGTGGTCTAGGGGTAAGGTGTCAGACTTTTGTGCTGAGGGTCCGGGGTTCAATCCTCGGTCCAGGCACAGATTTATCTGATTGCCAAACCCTTCCTTCACCTCTGACAAGATGTGTATTAATCACAACTTGTGAATGTGAGGAATGCCAGGCCTCCACCGTGGTTTGGATTCCACGTTAAACTGTAGGTCCTCCATTTCATCTCACAATCACCCTACCATTACACATTAGCGTAAGTGCGTATAACCCGAACGGGTAGTAAGACGCGGTGCTAATAATAATAATTTTTGCGCAAACAGCAAAAAATCAAATAAAAACAAAATCGGTACCTAGGTATTGAATGAAATATTTAATTTATTTTGTTCAAATTGACGGCCTCCAGCCCGGGAACAAGCATTTCGCCTATCAGTGACAGAACGAGTGGCTGACCGACATTGTGCGACTGTTGTTTCTTCGCACGCTTGCGTTATCCTTTGTCATTTTGATTGAAGGTCATTAACAGGCACTTTATACATTGTTGCTTGAAATCTCTCCATACAAAAAAAAATCTGATGGCATTAAATCAGGTGAACGCAGAGGCCAACCAAAAGGTTCAGCACGACCGATCCATCTTCCAGGAAAATTAATATTAAACCATGCTAATGACCTTCACAGAAAAACGTGTTTTTATTTAGTTTTTGTTGTTTGCGCGTAAAAAAAGCTAAAACAAGCAAATCTCCAAATGACGTTTAGAGCTAGTTTTTTGATCCACCCCCACTTCCCAAAGTTTAGCCGTTTAACTCGGGAACACCCTGTACATGAGAAATAATGGTGGAAGTAACTCTTAGAAAATACAAACTTATTGATTTTCTCTCAAAATTGATAATATTTTAATATATTATTGCTATTTGATAGGTATTGATAATATCTGTGAAAAGTTACATCAGTTGGTCATATTAGCTTTACATACAAATATAAAAAAACTATTTTTAGTAACTTTTATAACTGTCAAAATAATAATAGGATTAGAATTGGACCGTACATTTGTGACGTACTATTTATTTGTTCTTTATTAATCCCTTACATCAGTTTTCGTTAAAACTCATCATATGTCACGCACTAGTTGTGAAAGCACGCCTTTATCTCTCTTATTCGAGGCTATAAATCGCATTCGAATAGTAACAGTTCTTTCCTGCATAGTGATTTAGGACTGAGGTTATAAATCTCATTCAAATAACAACAGATCTCCCCTGCAGAGTGATTTAGGACTGAGATTACAAAACTTATTCGAATAACAACAGATCTCCCCTGCAGAGTGATTTAGGACTGTGATTACAAAACTTATTCGAATAACAACAGATCTCCCCTGCAGAGTGATTTAGGACTGAGATTACAAAACTTATTCGAATAACAACAGATCTCCCCTGCAGAGTGATTTAGGACTGAGATTACAAAACTTATTCGAATAGCAACAGATCTCCCCTTTAGAGTGATTTAGGACTGAGATTATAGATCTCATTCAAACAACAACAGTCTCCTCCATAGTGGTTTAAAACAGAAGGCCAATTGCTGTCATCGGAATGAGCTTTATCGTCTTGGACCTTAACTAATCATTTATCAACTTAAACAAGAGAACTATTGTCATTCGAATGAGCTTTACAATAACGGTCTTAAATCATTATGTTAAGGCTATCAGTATGATATTAAATCCATTTGCTGGCTTAATGTGTGAACAGAACCATACTTAGCACAGCCATGATGCCAGAACGTCGGTATATATTATGTATATAGGTGACCCAAATCACCAGGAGATAGTCACGTAGTAAGGTTACCCTCATAAACAACAGGGCCTTGCGTGTTGGTATTATGGTCACAAGGATAGCCGTGCCCAACAGCTCATCTCTATTATTATGCAATTTTTTAATTTAGCACCGCATCTTACTACCCCTTCGGGTTATACGCTATTATGAAATAGAGGGTGATTATGTATCGACATTAGTTTACTTTTATCAACTACTTATTTACTTGTAAGTAATGTATATTAACGACTGACTTAATTCCTGAACAAAAATAGCACCCACTTAGAGAAAAGAAAAAAAAATTACAGTGATACATCTTCAGATTTTCAGGGAGTCAAACCTATAAAAAAAAATTAGCATCGCGTATTACTACACATTCTGGTTGTACTCTTAAGTTCTAAATGTGCTAATGATTTTAGGGATTGGGAAGGCTATATTTATAGGAAAAGTACCCGCATTTACGTTGGAAGGAGAGTGGAAAACTATTTTTTTCTAAACCATACCCCCAGTACACCCAACCGAGATTCGAAACTTGATCTCCCTGTCATCGTAAGTAAATTATATTGCAAGAGAAGTGCCTTAGATCATGCGGCCACCGAAACGGGTACGTAGAAAGTTGCGCTACCGACGGAACTAAGGTGTTGAACTATAGTAAATATAGATTATGAAATATATAAAGAATTAGATCAACCCTGATGATCCTACACCTTAAGGTCCTTGACTCTGTCGAGTGAAATTCTAAAACCTATTTTGTGGGATGGTCGGGTGGGAGGGTGAAAGACGTGATGTGGCTTCACAACCGACCAAGTATCCTTCCGCGCCAACAAGAACAGAGAGATCATGGAACCCGTAGATGGTGCTAGCTACAGGACAGGTCTTACGCAAAAAGCATATGTTTGGAAATATCAGTTTTCTCGAGAACGATTGAAATGTTTATATTAATATTTTCAACACCCCTTCTAAGATGATGTATCGATGTTTATTAATTGTTACATTTTCCTATTTTTTGTTATGAAGCCGGAAGTTTTCTATTGAAAAATTTCAATTTCATCGATATTTGATCACTGTTAAAATTATAGAGGAGGTGTTCTTATAAAAAGTATAGCTTAATCAACATGCTTCTATTCTTGAACAAAGCATTTCCGAAAAGAAAATTGCAGAACAAAAAAAAAACTCTTGAAGATAGCCGTTTGTTCCCATGGCTCTGCATTTCCTCGCCAAATGAAAAAGGCCAATCAACTTAAATGAGCTGGTAGCACTATTGTATACTGAGCTAACGTTCTCAAGTCCGTCATAAGAAAAATATGTAATTTGTGAAATTTTGATTCACATTAATAAATTACCTATCTAGTATCTGTTTTAGAATTAAGCTTATTTCTAAGCAGTTCATATCGTTAATCTTAGTACCCTGAGTTATAAAAATAAGCACATTTATATTTAGATCCAAGCAATTTAACATTTGAGGGGAACAGCTGCAAAGGGGGGATAGTCACATTAGAACCTACACACAAAAAGTTGTATGCCCACTCCAGTGGCCGCATGCTCTATCTAAAGCGCTATTTTTGCAATAGACTAGACTGACAAGGACAGGGAGATCAGGGCTCGATCCCGGTCAGGTGTACTGGTGGTATTTTTCATAAATGGTTTTCCACTCTCCCTGCACAAAAATGCCAGTACACTTCCTATAAATTCAACCTTTATAATCCCTAGCACAATATTATAATGAGTACATAGGCGTATAACCTGAACATATAGTAGGTCTCTTGACTGAGAGATGGAAGTACTCACTCACTATGAGTTAAAATTGGATTCTCCCCCTTTTCCCCCTGTAACTTTCATTTTTTAGAGTAACTTCTTTTGTTGCCAGTTCATTATATTCAAACACTATTCTAATATAAAGATACAAGAAAGCAAATTTACAAGAAACTCATCTGCATTCGCCTCACAAATAAGACTAAAAGTAGAGTAGAAATCACAATGGGGGAGGGGTGAGGCTACCTAGTGTATCCAGCTGGGGCTCAAACAGATTGCTGTCCTCCCGGCTCAGTGCTGAGTACACCAGCCGAGTTCATTAGCTTTGATCCTGATAAATTGGGTCAATCCTGATAGTCAAGTCGACAGGTAAGGAGTCATCCATAAGCCATTGGAACTTTTTTTTCTTTCTTACCTTTTTTGACCTCCCCTAACTCTCGTCCCCCGCCCTCCATGTGACAGCAATTAGACATTTAACATTATCCCTCCCCCCTTCAGCCTGTGCTACGCCACTTTTCACATCAAAAGTGTAATTATTTCATTTGTAACTATTTCATCTCTTTTCATTTTCGACACCGTACATATTCTCAAGTTACCTGAACGTAGGTTTACTGTACTAGTGGCAGAAACTTGAACGATAATATTATTTTTTTAACATTAGAATTTAGGTATAAGATATATGTTACGTAACACTGTGATGTAATCACCCTCTTCTCATGTAACATCATGTAGACTTTAAAGCTTCCCCCTTAACACCCCCCCGCTTTCTCAACAGCGTTACGTGGCTTATGGGTGAGCCCTAAGCCTAGAGCAGATTTAGTGTATCATGGTTTGACACCAGGTGAGGACTCAGCTTTACTATTTACGTATTTATAAATCCGTTAAATTAGTAAGATATAACTCACCAACAGATTAAACCGTTCTTAACACAGTTAAGCAGCACCGAAACTATCAAATTATAACGTTCAAAATTAGGTTACCCACTTTTTGGCAATTCCTTGTTGTACAGTACTAAGATAACTATGTCAATCAGAAACAAACAACGGTAGTTAATAAATTGAAATAATTTAAATATTTGAGACAATATATTACCATGTCTACAAACATAGTACACAAATAAATCCAACCCACTATCAACTCAATTTTTACCTAAAAAATATCATAAAATAATATAAACGAGCTAATAAGTAGGATGCACCCGGTGCTTCACAACAAGACACTCCCACCGCCTTTATAAATTTGTTTACGCGTTTTTCGTCGCAATGTTATTGGAGGGCCATTCTCCATGGCAACTCGCCTTTAGCTATGTGAAGTTTCACAACAGCCGATCGAGCCAATGGCATTCGAGCTACTCATATGTGTATGCTCTAAACAGCAATCAGTTGTTTCACAAGACAGGATAGTGGGGGGTGCGTATATTGACGTCACCAGTATATAGCATGTCAAAACAGATGAGATGTTTAAGCCCTCCACTCACACCCTCTCACCAATACTCGTTCTCCCGCCCGCAAGACTGGTTATACACAGCTCGGAAAAGCTCTATCCTTGACTTCCAAACTCGTTCTCCGGTCCTCGAAGGCGTCAGTGGAAGATCACGCAGATGCTCTCCATGCTCTCCCGTTCTCAATTCAAGTCATACTCTCTTACATTAAGTATAGTTCCCATCTATATTCCCTCTTACATTCTGTATCCGGACCATACTCTCACATTAAGCCTTCATTCTCTATTACATTAAGAATAGTTCCATTCTATATCCTCTCTTACATTAGCTATACAGAACATTCCTTCACATTAAGCCTTCATACTCTCCTATATTAAACATTGTCTCATTCTATATTCCATCTTACATTCTCTAACAAGACCATAACCTCACATTAAACCTGATTCTACTCTTCATACAGCCTGTGCCTTCATATTAAGCCTATTTCCATTCCTCATCCAACTTAAGTTTAGTTCTATTCTATATTATCTCATCCTTCCTCTATCTGGATCATACCCTCACATTAAGCCTATTTACATTATTCATCCGAACTATACGGCTATACCCTCACATTTATACTCACCATCTGCTTTAGCATAGCTCCATTCTATATTCCCTTTTACATTCTCTGTCCAGAGCATGCCCTCATATTAAGCCTATTTCCACTCTCCATCTTTAAATCGTGAAGTATATATTTAGATTAAGGTTAAATAAATAATATTCGTTTTTAACAAACATAAAATATGGGCTCATTTCAAGGTTAAAAAATTAATAGTTTACCTTCTTTAAATATACATATATAAAAGTCTCATAATTAATATATTAACAGAAAATATGAGTTCATCTCGTTCTCTTGCACAAATATAATCTTTAAATCTCTCTATGGTACGGTCTGTTCTTACCTCTCCATTTAAAAAGTTCGTATTCATAACCTCTGAATTATGTAAGTCCTCGTTGCGAAGCATTAAGCCAACGTCTGTACTCACGACCAAAGTTGGTCCCTGGCAGTAGCATTCTCCTCACAAGTGCAATCTCGACAATATTGGGTTCATCAGAAGAATCACACTCAACTTCTTCCTCCTCCCCTTCAAAACAAAGAACATTATAAGTATTGTAAATATAGAGCCTCCGCACGCACTTTATCCAGTCGTATTATTCCCGTTCCAAGGCCTCACACATCTTGTCTTCGTACAAAATGTCCTCCTCTGGATTCTCTAAGTACCGCACATGCAGGGTTTCAGGGCTGTCTCCAAAATTCAGTTTGGAGATAGGAGAGTAACTCTTAATGGACTGGCTGGACTCGGGATAATATCTTCACATCCAGTGAAACGATCCATTACACGATTCACTGTACCCACGCTCATATATCTCTGTCATTCCCCCATTGCAAATTTACACTCCCAACAAATCCTCCAGTACCCCATTTGTTTGAATATTTCGAATGTGGTGAAACTCTCCACCACACGTGCACCTTTATGTGTTCAGTGTGTGCCGAGTTTCATCGACCCCTTTGTGTGTGCGCAGTGCTACTCGTTTTTTTGTCCCTGCGTGGACGGCTACGCGCGGTCGCGGCTGAATTCAAGGTTCTGACCTCAAGCTCGTTGCGGGACTCTCGGTTCTGGGATTGTTGAGAGCACGTCGGTGTCATTGCGATGTTATCACGTACAGGCATAGAGATGAGGTTTTTTGTTTTTTGACGTACAGTTTGTGTAACCGAATCAACCAAGGGTTCGAATTAGAGCCCTAAATAAAGACTTGAGTGAATAAATACTATGTGCCTTCTACGTACAACCCTTTCATAACGACTTGCTGTGCCGTGCCCAAGTCTGGTTCGCGAACCCCTAATATCGGCACCGGTGTAAACGGGGGCTGACACATTGTCTCCCATAGCGTCAGAAGGGTCCACGAGAGGTGTGGACACAAGTGATAATGGGAGGGAAGTTGTTCTCCCCTCTCTAGACAATGTTGCCCGCATTGATCCACGGGATTATGTTACGAGTCTAAACCTAGCCATTTTACGTGGGGCTTATCTCCAGCATGTCTGACGAGCTTCTCTTAAAGATAGACGTCCAGATGTAATATCTTCCCAAGTTACTTTAGGTGGAATCCTCTAGTAATATGTTGACCTCTCATATCTTCTAGTAGAAAGATTCTAGGATTCGTCTCGGTGACTTAACTTATCTTTAACATTTCTACTGATGAGTTTGCTGTTTAGCCTTTTGCCAAAACGTCCTCATGTTTACTGATACGAACAATATATCCTACCTTAAACCTTTTCGGTGTTGGATCGATAGTTTTAGCATGCAATTAGATGGTATGTAAAATCCTATTGTCCTTAACGTCTATCGATCTCATTTTGATATCCGAGTTTACTATTTTATAATACTTGCCGAGTAAGGAATTGATCATATCGATCAATAAATACAATCCTTTAGGCGTGAATATCATCCATATCATGTTCTTGAGCGTTTGATTGAATCGTTCGACGACACTTGCCTGGAAGTTGCTGTATGTCGAATAGTCATTGATTCTTTTTCTAGCCATGAGAGATTTGAGATCCGTGTTATAAAACTCTTTTCCACTATCTATCGGCAGATAATGTACGAGGGGTTGACTGTTTGTGATAACCTGCCTAGGAATATTTGCCATAGCCACAGTGATGTTCTTCCACGCCTTAGTTTTGATGGGTACAGCCTAAGTCCATTTGGAATATACATCAATGACGGTAAGATGCTACTTCTATTCTTTGTTCAATCGATAGTAAGGTATCATCTCGATCAGATGAGCCTGTAGTAACTTGTTCAATCCTCGTATGCTAACATATCTTCTGGCAAAAAGACGTATTGCAGGACGATGAAGTTCATGTGCAATATCATCCTTGACAAACATGATTAGACAATGATTTCAGCTTCGCGTTGCTCTTTGATGATGGAAACAATCTCGTTTTCATGTGTTGAATTAACTGTTCCGGTTGATGCATGCAAGTCTCTTAATCGATCGACCTATTAATTCGGGTCGTCCCAATAGTTATAATCTATTCCTCTTCCTCTCTCCGTTTTATATAGAACACCTCCTTCAAGCTCATCCTGGAACATAGGTTTTATTATGCATTTATATTTTGATCCTGTGCGTGACTTGAAACGGCTGTAAGGCATTACAGATATAAATATTTACCAACTGCATTAATATAATCTTCATATACATTGAATATATTTACTCTTCACATAATACGTGCATATACTTTTCATCGTCATAGATCAGTGGTCACAAAATGGCAGATCAAAGATACATTTTTAAGGACCTTGACAAGATAGCGATAGACAAAAGAAATTATGATATTTCGGTGCTGGGCTGGTAGTAGACATGGAAGGCCAGCAATAATAAATAAGTAAAATAACTAAAAGGAAATAAAATCACGTTTTTGAATTTGTATAGTCCTATAGGGCTTGAACTTGAGTCATTGTTAAAGTTTTGCCGGACCGTAGAAGTATGTAGAGTTTTTGAAACAGACCTCTTTCATAATTAATTGAGGGCTCCTGTTGTAGATTTAAATTCTTCATACGATAAGGTTACACAAATACGTTCTTTCACATATTCCAGATAAAGTTTAAGCTACAATATTGATTACATAAATACTTTCTTCTTCATAGTTCTATATAAACTTTAGAAGCAAGTTATTGTCTCACTCCCATTTCACTCGATGCCTGCTCACGTATAGAATGGTGGTACCACGGTAGAATGTTAACCGTTCAAGATACTACATATGTCTTATCGTATATGGAGCATAAGGCAAATCTATTAAATTTTTGGGTATACAGTTTGAATCCTACATCTCTTGTTGAACGAGCATCTCTAATAACAATTGTCTCGTTTGTAAGGCAATCATGGTAGTCTTCTAGTGAAAGTGTTTTTAGACCACTACCCTTGACCCCATTAACTTTGAGCTAGAACTGCAAACTAGAAGATTTTGGGACGTAAGCCTGTAAACTCGGTATTAATTTGACCTCGAGTTTAATCCTAGAGTTTAACTCCTTTATTGACCAGGAGCATCCAGTAAATATTGTTTTGTCAATAACTTTATGTATCAAGGTAGTCTTTGGCTAGAAGAATGTGTCACTGCTACGCGTCCTAAACAGTCATCTTATACAGGAGTGAGTCAGTATCGATGTAAGGGATTCTTAACGTACCTGATGGTAAGGCCTTAACCATGACCTTATAATGGAGACCATACACTACAATCTTTAAGATTTCCAAAATGGCGAGACTCGAACATATTTTCATTGGAAAGTAAATCTTTTTGGGTTCCATTTATATTATTACTAGGCTTGCTGATATTATCGGCCTATCATACGGTTCTTAAAACTGGGGATGGCTATGAGATTACTAGCTTCTAACTTTCCTTCCCACCTAGTAACGGTCTTTATCATGCGGAAGGCTCTTTTGTTAAATATAGGAGGACCAAATGCTGCGTTGTTGATCAGTTTTAAAAACATGTTTTCAAATTTATTTGTCACATTATTTCTAATAATCTAAGTTTAGGTTTGTAAACGGAGCCATCCATGGTGATTGTTTGAAACTTAGCACTCTATGGATTCTATCGACGTTCGAACAATGATTCGAGTAGAAAAAGTTATCATATCCATCATTCTTGTAAGTTTCTTTGCATATATGGCAATGAGAGGGTGTATAGTGAGGATCTACTTGAGCTGGAGTCAGAGGTTTCATCGGAACGTCTATATTATAGAAGTCAAGAGAGATAATCATCAACATTATATTTGAGGTTCATAATTACAGAATAAGTTACATGCTTTTGAAAATTTTAAGTGTTTTGAACATTTCATATTTAGATCACATTTCGGGATCATTAACAGCAAACTTTTGAGATCAGTATAAAAAATTAATTGTTTATTACCTGCTGTTTAAACTGTTTAAATTTTAGGAATGTATTGTTCCATTGATGTAATATACTTCTTACAGCTCCAAATTTGTTATATAAATCTTTTTGCTTTGCAAGCTTATTATTTTTATGGTCAGAAAAGAGGTCAAACATCTATCATAAAAATATAGACGTACATGAGCTGATGCTAAGCAGGACAGATTATTTATTGCACTGAATCGCGCAACTTTATCATAAACAGATGGACAGGTCTGTCCTGTTCTTTTGAGCTAATATGAACAATGACAGTCACGATTTTTTCCATCGTTAATGTTTTCTCCAAATTCGATGTGTCACTCCCATCATATTTAGCTGGGTATGTATTCAAAGATGTATAATTCAGCTTTTCACTACGTTTAATATACTTTATTTCAAACGGGATGGGGGAACCATCAAGCTTCAATACATCTCTAGGATTTGAATAGATTGACAAACATTATGATTGTTAATATCAGTAGGTTTGAGGAGACAAGCCAAAATTAAAAGGGGAAAAGCATTGTTCATCCTCCCCCTGAACGTTGAACGCTTTGCTATAGCTTCAGACATTTGAACCTGAGCGCTTATTCTGAAAGCAGTATTTCTAGATATAATGATTATAATTTCGAGAGTACCAACGTTAATTTACCCTGAGTCCTTAGCAATAAAGTTCTCGATTTGAGTACGCGATGGAAAAATAAAATATTTTCCTACAACTCTCAAATATGTGAACCACCGTATACATCGCATAAAGATGAGTTGAAATATTATTGGTTTATTCTACCCTTAGTAGGATGCATAAACACATATATCAGAATGCAATCTACTTTTATCAAGCTATTCTTATGTGATTCATCTACTGCATTTGCATTTATATTCCCGCACGCAAGGTGTGCAAGGTCCTTATACAGTAGTGCGTTGGTTATGGAATATGTCTTTATTCTTCAGATATGCGCCTTTTCAATGAGTCTTACAGAAAATCTTACTGGTTCCAGGTAAAGCTGAAATTGGCTAAATCTCATCCCCAAATCTCTTGAAAAATATCGCTAGTCTTTGGGTCTATACGCTTACATCAGTTGGTCCTACTACAATTACACTTGAGGTTCGAATCAGTTTTAGTATATAAACGATCAAAGCATTAATTACCTGTCCATCATGACGCACAATTTCGTGTCTTAGTAGTTTAATAAACAAATGTTCGCAAGTAGTTAATTCCTGTAAATATATACTCTATTCCTTTATTCTTATGGATTACGGTTAGAGGGGAGGGGGTCCTAGCATGGCGATACTCTACGGCCTTAATCTAAACTTATTTAAATGATCTCATTCGATCCTAGTGTACTCAAAAATCCAACTACGTATTTGCTAGATATCATGCATTTTTAAAGAGGTATCTTTACTCTAGTTATTTCAAATTAAAAGTTGGCGTCCTTCCTTATATAGAGCACGCCTGAAATTTCAAAGTCTCGCCCAGTTGGATGCATTCTGTGCGTCACAAGTGTAATCGAGGGAGAGAGAGTTGGCCACTGATAGAAACGAATGCCCAATGGTAGGTACAGATAGCTATCAAAATTCAGATTAGGGTATATTTTTCTCGGAAAATGATCTAAAGTCAGGTGTTCGAGTGAACTTTCCATAGAAATAATATAGAGTCGTCTCAGCTCATAACTTTCTTGGATAGGGATCTAGGGTTAGGGTGTAGCATGCATTTTCCTGGGCTAGTTTATAGAATCGATTGAGGTCAAGTTTTCCTCAGAATGGATCTACGGGTAGTAGTACAATAAGATCAAATTTTCCTGGGGAATACTATAGAGTTTACAAAGCTTGAATTGTTATCGGAAAATGCCTTAGAGTAAGTGTTATCCCGATAAGATCAAATTTTTTAGGGAAAATGCTAAATAGTCAGCTACGTTTGAATTTTCATTGGAAAATGCTCTGAAGTCGGCTTGTAGATCTAGAAGATAGAATTTCCCCTGGAGAATGCTAGAGTCAGTTGTATACAAATCTTCATTTTAAAGATCTCTAAAGTTGGGTAGAAGCATGATAAGATCGAATATCCCCTAGAAAATGCTACAAATTTGGCTAAGTTCAAATTTTCTCGGAAAAAATTTAGAGGTAGCATAATGAAATCAAATTCCCCCGCAAAATGCTACAAAATTGGCTAAGTTTAAATTTTTATTAGAAGGTGCTTAAGAGTCTAGTGGTACCACGATAAAATCAAATTTCCCCCGGAAAACGCTATAGATTTGTTTATGTTTAAATTTTCCTCAGAAAATGAACTAGAGTCGGTTGGTATATCTAACTTTCCCAGGAAAATATTCCATATAGAGATAGCAAAGATCATATTTTCATCGGGAAATTTTCTTGTGGTCAGGTAAGATCACATTTTCTCTGGAAAATTCTATAAAGTGAGTTAATGTCAAATTGTCTTTTGAAAATGCCTTCAAGTTGGGTGGTTTCATGATAATTTATAATTTCCCCGGAAATTTTATAATCAGCTAATTTAAAATTTCATCGGAAAATGCTTTGGTGTCAGTAGTATTATCAGATCAAATTTTCTTCCGAATAATGCTATAGATTCGGCCAGGCTCAAATTTTCCTTTGAAAATTCTTTGGAATTGGATGGTACCATTATAAGATCCAATTTTCCCAAGAAATTGTTATAGAGTTATCTAAACTCGAGATTTCGTTGGAAAAGGCTTTAGATTCAAGGGGCAGACCAGTAAGATGTGATTTTATCTAGAAAAGGCCACGAAGTTGACTCCATGGAAAACGCTTTAAATTCTGGTGGTAGCACGAATTTTCCTTAAAAATTATTTCAGTTGGTCAAGGTTACGAAAATGTTATATAATCAAGTGTTATGACGATAAGCTTAAATTTTCCTTGGAGAAAGCCTAAGAATCATCTTATTTTGTATTTCTCTCTGAGAATTGTTTAGACTTGGTGGGTAAAAAATAAGAACGAATTTTCATCGAAAAATGCTATAGTTGATTGAATATTGAATTTCATGGTCTGGAGTTAAACTTTATCACCAAGTTTTTTCTGGAAATAAGATAGAGACGCTTTCTTGAGACGCGTCTGAATATGATGAAACACGTCTCTTTTTATCAAGGTTATTTTCCCTGGTTGTGTTTGTTTTTTTTAAAAAAAAGAGGTTTTTTACCTTAATTTGCGTGAAAATGATGAATATTGACTGGATATCGTGGGCGATCAGTGCTATATTTATCTCGAGAAGATAGTTAAAGCCAGGACGGATTCATTCCCGTCCCACTTGTTAGTTGGACCGGTTAAATGGTCTTGGATTGCCAGACGGCTGCAACGTATAGGAGAGAGGGAGGTGTAGTCACATGGCTTTGAAATTGGGACAACAGTTTTAGAAGTCAAGGCTATAACCAGGCCGAACTGCGTATAACCATTTTGGCAGCCAGGAGAACCAGTTTTGAAGGAGATGTGTGGAGTTTGCCCGCACCAACCCGAGAATTCGGGCGGAGCAAATGTATTAAGGTGGGGGGTTATATCCACGCCCCCTAGAGGACAATATAACGAGTTTGTAAGTCAAGGTTAGAGCCAGACTGGGCTGCTTATAACCAGTCTAGTGTGTGAAAGAGCGAGTATGGAAAGGAGAAGTGGGGGGTGGAGGCTGAACCGTATGTTGTAAAACGCTGGGTAGATATAAATGAGCCATGTACTGATGACGTCATTATACGTACTCCCATTATCTTGTGCTGGAAACACCTGATTGTTGATTGGATCATACACACACTAGTAACTCACATGCCATTGGCTCAGCCAACTGTTGTGTAACTCCACATAGCTAAAGGCGTGCCACGACGTGGTATGGCTCTCCAATTACATTGTGATGAGTAACCCGTCCACAAATGAGAAAGGAGGTGGGTGTTACTTTTTGTGAAACACCGGATGCATCCTACTCAAATATACATTGTTACAGACTTATGTAGGGAAAAAATGCATGAATAGATAATGTACTGTGTTAAAAGAGACCTATCGATTAATAACTACCATTATTTTTCTAATAGCACTACAATTCACTGAGCCTTGTCCCCAGAATGTGTTTATTTTAATTGCTATGTCACTGCTAGATAAGGACTAATTATTTATCCTTCGATGTTTAGCTTTGTAATCGCATGGCTAATGGATCCTCTTTAAGATAATCTTTAGTTTTGGTAATAGATTATTTTTATATTTTGTCATCTGCCTATACAAAATTGAGATTTTCTACCGAAACAAGAAGTTTTCTTTCTCTATTAGTCCTTTCCCGCCCCCTATTTTTAAATTCAACACTTTCCAGATTCTGTAGTTTGTGTAGGGTGTTCCTTTCACAAGCTTAACAAATTTAAATTTTCTTCAATGCGGAAAATAAGATTTTGTAATAATTTTGATAACATTTGATAACTTCCCCTCCAGATAGACCTACTTTTTCAGTTCCCACATTCCCAGTTTGAAATTTTAAGACTTATTTGATTATCTTATATTATTTATTTACGTGATTGCCAAATTTCAATGTTGAGACGTAATTCAGTTCTCCAGGACAGTTCATTTACTTACATTTCGAGCTTCACATTTATACCAAAAAGTATTTTTATATTAATTATAGTAAACTTGAGGGAACCCCTTTTTCCTAGTAACTGCTTCTGCATTTTGAAATTAATGGACCAGACCTTAGTAGTTGTTTGGAGTGATTGTATACCTGCCTGACTATTTTCAATCTTCTAAACACACTGAAGAGTAATTTATTTTTTAGTTTTGGGAGCTTTGAGTCCCCCGTTTCACCAGCACTCGTTCTAAATAGTAGGCCTAAATATTTACTACTTAATTTGTTATTGGAGTAATATCTATACATTTTTGAAAAATTTCAATTTTCTACCTCACCTAAAATATTTTTATATTTTTCGTTTTACTTGCCCCCCACTCCCTCCCCCACCCCGTACAGCCCTCGTTCACTATTTTATACATTAAAATCTTCAGCCCTTTATGGTTATTTGGGTTGATCTTTATATCTTCTTGCCAAATTTAGTTTTTCTCTCACACAGAAAAGTATTTTTTTTACTGGTTTTGGAAATTGTAACACCCCTTCCCCCATTTAAAAAACTCCTACTAGGAAATCTCGAATATTAAGACGAATGTGGTTATCTGAAGCTGTCCTTATACCTGCCTGCCAAATTTCAATTTTCCACCACACCTAAAAGTGGTTTTTATGGTTTTTAACCCCCTTCTCGCTATTTCCTAAAGTCACAGCTAAAGGTGTACCATTTTCATTCTTTAATATTTATTTTGAGTGGTATTTTTACTTGCCTGCAGAGATTTATGGGAAGTTGTTGTTTAATAATAGTTTTTGAAATTTTGAACCCGCTAACCCTCTTTACTCCACTATAATCTTAGACATTTTAAATTATAAGATTTATTTGATTTTCTTGAGTTGTTTCTCTTCCTGTCTTCCAAATTCTAATTTTATATCTTATCAAATAATTTTTTTCTAACTATAGGTCCACCCACCCCCGTTCCAAGAGCCTAATTTTTAAACTGCTCAGCTTTATATTTTTTGGTTAAATGGGGAAATCCTGTTCCCTTCCTGCCAAGAAAATGTTAAGTGAGTGAATGAGTGAGTGAGAGTAGATTTTTATTGATTTTATTTTATCCCCGCGTCTTACTACCTGTTCAGGCCTATGAACTAATTATACTAATGTGTTAGAGATTAAGAAGATTTAATTTAGAGTAAGTGTACCCGCATTTTCTTGGAGGGAGAGTTAAGAACCGTTTAGAAAAAATTATTCCCAGTACACCTGACCACCTGACGGGAATTTAAACCCCGATCTCCCTGTCATCAGCAGTCTAGTCTATTGCAAGAGTGATGCCTTAGCCTATGTGGCCACATAAACAGGTTTTGCCTTTTATTATTTAGATTTGTTTTGGAGTTAGCTATTTTTTTATAATAGAGTCGGAATTTATGGTATATTTTAAAGAATATTGCAGCACATCCCTATATTAAAAAAGTATGTGTGATTATATATATATATATATATATGTATGTATCAGGAGAGCTAAATAAAAAATGTAATAAATACCAAGAAATTCAATAGTAAACAAAATTAATAAAATAAGGTCGTTTTTTTGTTTTGTTTTCTTGTGTATTTTATTGCCCAATCCCGTTTCCAGATATGAATAAAGGAGCATCCGCAAACAAACAAAAAAGTAATTATTACATAAGTTTCAAACTCCCAAATCCCAAATTCTCCGTTTTATAGACGTGTACAATATAGCTACTTTTATGATTTGATGATTTTTGTATTTGTTTAAGGATTTTTATGAAAAAACTAAATATCAAAATTAATATTAGAAAGTTTGTTTGCTACTACTACCTTAGCAGTGTCGGGTATCTATCATATACTAAAATGTTTGCTGTGTTCACAGAGAAAATAGCTATACTCCATTCACGTTAGGAATTACTCTCTGAAAGATCTTTTTTCCTACCAAAATCCTACTATATAATAGCTTTCTGGTAGGGAAAAATGCCTTTCAGAAAACAATTCCTACGCTGAACAGACTTGACACGGTGTGTTAAGGTGAAGATTTAATTTTTTAATATTTTTACTTTTCACATTTAAAGAGAAAGTAATGTAATCGTGAAAACTTTAGAACTCAACACTTTAATAAAGCTTTACGTTTTATGTGACTCGGAAATCCTCAAAAAAATATTTAAGAACTATGTATATCTATGGGCCTAGATCCGAAACCATTTGATGGATTTTTATTCATACTAGATATTTCGATGTTACATACCTCAAGACATATTTTGGTTTTGACCCTAGCCCTTAAATTAAGGGTGGCTTACTGATAGGTTATTTTTAATCATTCAAATTTTTTTCTCCGAAAATGTTTTTAATGATTTTGTTTAAAATGTATTTTTGTGGAGTATGTATATATTATTATTCTTATAAAGATCAATATTGATAGTATTTTTGTAACTAATTTTTGAAAAAACTTGTCATTTTTTGAAAATTGCTTTAACAATTGTAATGATATTGATTTTTCCGTCTGTATTAATATTTAAAATCATATTTTAAAGTAAACATTTTCATAATTCTTCTTTTCAGTTAATTTAAATTAAACTCATCTTTTCTAAACTACAGCCATGTTTCTATTTTTCTTTCGTTTAGCTGCAAATGTTAGAAGCATGGTTTATTTCCGGGTTGTATTACGTATTATTTAAGAACAGGTGCAGAGTAAAGCCGTGTCTATTTTTAGTTTTCGCGCTCAGAAAGAATAACCCCATTGGTCGATGGAAAGAAATTAAGTAGTGATCTGGGTTCGAGAGTCGACTAGCTACGGGGTTGACAGACCCAAGATTAGCAAGACGCTAGTTTTTGTAAAGGACTTCTTTGCTTAAACTTCGAATCGAAAAGACGTGTTTCGAACGATTGTAACACTATGTATGAATATATGTGCATACTGTGTGTATTTAATATATAGTATGTATACTGTTTACATGTTTGACAAAAGTGGTTCAACTGTAATTTAAAATTTGTGAAAATAAACTATCTACATGCTGAATCATCGTATGGAAAAGTTATTAGTATTCGTAGCGCTCAACGAAGGAGTATTGTTACAAATAGCGCCCATCGTGGCTCATAGTATTACTACAATTAGCACAGGACCTAGAGGTGTAGTTACACAATTTCATTTAAAATTGGTATCTGGGGACTAATGTCCATAATAAATAATAGTGTGTAATGCCACCGCACCTTGTGTGTGACCTTTTCGGAGCCCTTGGTTACTTCCGAAGGTTTATGAAATCCCAATTTCTTTCTTTTTGACTGGAGACCTCCGTTTTATTTCTTTTGATGTATGGATATCTCCATCACCTCGTGGATTGAGCGACTATAAAAACCCGACCTTATACTTTAGAATGTGATTAAAAGGAAGATCGTGAAAAGGAGCTAAGACATTAAATATGTAGTTGATATTTTAGGTTAAGTTCATTAGAAAAGGTTCAGGAACAATATTACTATAATTAAAAATAATTTAGTGGATGAATTTGATACATTTAGAATTATAAATGTTGTACTGGCTGCCCAGAATGGTTATAAATTGCGGTGAATATTAAATTCTCGTTTTCGTGTGCTAGCAAAGTGCTCGCCGTGTGGACCGATTCAGTCACTTTCCACTCAATCAGCACAACCATGTTCACCTACTCTTCCTCCTGTGTTGATACATTTGATCAACAATCCAGGCTATACTGAAAGTGAAAGCTAAGACACGATATCCGTGTTTAGGATATACTCCCTTACACACGATGAAATGTAGCTAAGTATAACAAAAGCTAAAAACACTCTAATGAATTCCCGCAATGTATTGATTTTAATAAAATATATCTATTTAAGGGTAATCTAGGCCTGCTCTAGAGTCTAGACCAATCTTTTTGAAAATGGCCTTTAATACTTAGTTAAATGGGTAACTAGAATTTTTTAATGATAAATAAGAATATATTTTAATTTTTAAAAACATAAATAATGTATGTTCATTTTACAAATCACTGACCACCTTTGTGTTCTAGTCATCAGAGTTCATGACTACGTATAAAGAGGTCCCAGGTTCCATCCCCAGCGCTTTCAAAATGTATCTGTGAAGCAGTAGGACTGGAACAGGATCAAACTCAGCCTCGCGAGGACAGATGAGGAGCTACTTGAATAAAGACGTAGCGGCTCTGATTTATAAAACTGATATTAACGGCCAGAGGGCTCACTGTGGTGATCACATGACACCCTAAACCCTCAAATGTTGGCACTACGGTCGCTAAAGACGGCGGCCGCTCCATCAGTTTAGCTCGCTTGTGGGCTCAAACCACGGAGATATGAAGTTACAAATCACTTATTAAAAAAAACTTTAACAATTTGTTTGAAATCTAATAATAATAGTGAGTGTTTGTTATTATTAACAATTTGATATGTTTGTTTTTCTGAGAAAACTTTACTGAGTGGTAATTTATCGAACCCCTATTTTGAAAATTTTATTTAGAACGATAATGTAGCATTTTAGAAACAGGGCCCAGACTTAGGTTTCACGGCACCCTGTACTAAAACCTAAAT